>CABHPH010133364.1:25786-52925 GCA_902168325.1 Peromyscus nudipes | reverse complement strand
GTTTCACACTGATACATGGATGCTGGGATCCCCAAACTGGAGTTAAGGATAGTTTCACACTGATACATGGATGCTGGTAGCCAAATCCTGGTCCTGTGCAAGAGCAAGAAGTGCTGCTAACCATGGGGCTGTCTCTCCAGCCCCAAAGAATATCACTTTTACCAAGTGTGTTCAAGGATGTGACAGTCAATACTTATGTGACACGGCAGTCATTGCTATGTCTACTATAGACGATGTTGTGGTGTGCATAAGCTCTTGCAGTCTCTCTTCTGTTGACCTATAGAGAAATTGTTCTCATGACTGGGAAGGGTGTGTCTCATAAGCAACTGTTTATTCTAAACTCACACATCGTATGAGTTATGCATCATGCTTCTCTCTTTTCTCACCTAACACAGGGTTTGTAAGGCACGCCTGTGGCCAGCTTTGGTGTGTGAATAATAACTCGGGTGTGCTATGCCTTAGATGTGCTGATGTCCTGACTGTCCTGTGGCTTTCTCTTGTTTTCTTACCCTTATTTCCTCTCCACTCATATTTGCTCGTCTGTTTAGTCTTTCCTGGTTTTTGTGTTTTTGCAAGATGCCTTGAATCCTTTTGTAGTGAAGAGCCGTGTTTTTCACTATCTCTCACAAGATGCACAGTACCAGTTAGATGGCTGTGACACTGTGAACATCTTGGCGGTGAGTCCCATTGCACTGTGAGGACACTGAGGGTTACAACCTTGGACAGCCCTTTACATCCAATGTAAATTCACCATTACCATGTGAGACCCCTCATAGCAACCCATTCTTAAGCTTTTAGAATGTTGTGATTAAAAAATAATCATAACAAAGATTCAATACTCTGGATGCATTCATTGCAGACCACTAGCTTCCACCAACCCCAAAGCTAAGAATGTCAACAGAGACCATCTGAAGCCTCCAACAACATTCCCTGCTTTGCTAAACAATGCCTACTCGTGGTCCTGACCAGTGTATTTGGTAAATGCCTTGACTTATAACTCTTTCCTTCTATAACTATAAAAAGTTCAGGAAATCATTTCCACATTAGGGCATGCTATTTGGGGCAACCTAAATCTGTGTCCACAGGCCAAGATCACTTAAATTTTGCTCAGAAAAATAAATCTCTTATTTCCTTTGAGGTAAAAGCTGTGTTTTGTATCAGTAGTTCTGGATCTCACCACTGCGTCCCCAAGCACAATCCATGTTTACCACAGAAGTCACTAGAGTGGGCACCAGGTTTCAACAGACCTTTGTGAGCAGCTCGGTGACTTCTTCCCGGGACCCGGATTGCTCTTTGGTTCGGGAAGGGTCTGCTGGTTTGCTCTGAGCTGGTTGTGGGATATTCTTTTGTTTGTCAGTGCGGTGGATCAGAGCACATTCATGTTTTTGTTTTCAAAACATTTGCTTGCTAACATCCAATCTTTCTGTCATTCCTCCAATATCTAACCCTGCGTCTTTTTTGTGGTATCTCCTACTTCCTGTGAACTTGTCGCTCTTCATTTGGGGATTCCATGAGTGTTTGGTCATAAAGACACTGAAGGTAAGAGGCACATGTTCCTTCCAGTGCATCGGGGTGGTGAGTTAAATAATAAAAATTCTTTTCTGGTTTGATAGATGGCTCTGAGACAGACTTCGAGTTACCTATCCTTTAGTAATGCCGGACACCCACATTGGAGAAGCTGAGGTAGAAGGTCTGCAGAACGAAGGAAACCCTTGCTTCAGAGAAGGTGGGTCTCTGAGCACACAGCTTAGGGAAGGCCCTGGGCAGAACGCAGAGCTATTGCTTCATGAAATCAAACTGAGAGAATCCCTTAAAATGAAAAGTTAATATAAGTTATTATAAATACTCCAAGAATTTAGAAAACATTACATAGGATAAAAATAACTGTGGACAGAAGAAAAAACAAACACAAACAAACAAAACAACAACAATGAAACCAGGCCTTCGGGTTAAGGAGAGTGAGCCAGAGTGAGCACTCTTGGTTGGTGAGCGTGGCAGTTTTCCGAATCTGCCTCCTTGGTTTCTTTAGGCCATACTGTGTTCTTGATTATCTCAACTTTAGATGTAATACTACTCTTGTACGTCACACGTGAGGTGTTGTGTCAAGTACAGAGGAAGAAAGCAAATCAGAACTAGATCCTAATAGCTACTAATACTGGTAAGATTTGGAGATTTTCTTCTTGGCTGCCCGATTTCACTTTCTCTACAGACTGCTGTCCTGCCTGCCTTTGCCAGTTTTCTCTGCAAGTTCTCTGCCTCTCAACTTTATTGTGTTGTTCATTTTATTGAGTTGGAAGAACACACACATACACACACACACACACACATTGCATTTAATGTATAGTGAATATATGTCTTCTTAACATTTTCTGTGTATTTTCACAATACCTTGGATGAGAGTCAGTCTTGAAATTAACTAATGAAAGACCACAGATTCTGTCCTCCTATGACAAGTCTGGACTGTTTGTCCTTCCACGTGAAGTTTAGAATCAGCAACGAATTTCATCAGGATGGCATTGTCTATAGATTTGGGAAGGTTTGACTCAGGAACTTCACATCTGTATGACATCTGCATCTTTTAACCCGTGAACCTATGTTTTTAATTTCTTCTTTAATATCGCTAGTTTTTAGACAAAACATCTTCATATTTTTGTTCAAGTTTATTCCTAATTATTTTATATTTTTAATGTAGACACTCTAGACTCATGTTTATAATTTGTAGATTTTTCTTTCTGTCTCAGTCTATCTGGCAGGACGCTTGTCAAGCTGATTAACAGAAAGGTTAACTGTGGCTTTCACCGATTCTCTGGGTCCCCCTTTCTTTTGTTTCCTAAAGCTGATCACAGTTCTTTACTGTTTTCATCTTCATTTCATTTTGATTCGCTTCTGTTTTTGTTTTTAATGCAGAGTACAAGCCATGTAGTTAATTTTATTGCACAGTCTCTTCTGCACCTTGACCAGTTGTGCGTCTCTGTTAGTGGTCGTCCACTGCAAGAAGAAGCTTTTCTGGTGAGGGTCGAGAGATGCAGAACTAGATGGGTAAAAGGACAAGTCAGTAGCTGTCAGTGGAATTTTGAGTCAATCTAACAAAATAATAGCAGGAGGTTCTCCCCTAGGGCCCATGACCCGCCTAGTCACGGGTTCTTGGCCCCACTAATGGTGCTGGGTAAGGGAACTTGTGGAGTGGGCCTTAAATCCAACCAGGAGGTGGTTGGTACTTCTAAGACACCTCTGTCACTGCTGTTAACAGTGGGCGTGTCTTGGCAGCCTGGTCACTGATAGGGAGGCTGGCCATCCCCGATCTTCCCCTAGCACTATGAAAAGTAGCCAGTCTGTATGACATTTCGGGTGAGAATGCTGACTGCTCTGTGTCAGTCTCTTCAGCAGAAATAATCAAGTTCCGGAGCACAAGCAAGAGCAAGGCAAGGCGTTGGTTTTGTCTTCTCACACAAGCAGTCAAAGCTGTGTGTTTCCCCATAATTGCTACACTGGCTACTCCTTAAAACATTTTCTAAACTTACTGCTCAGCTTCTTCTCTTACTTAGGTTAATTTATAAATGGTTGATAGTTCACAAATGTGGAGATTTCTTTTTGATATATTTTTATTTATTCTTAATTAATTCTCTGTTTCCTTGGCACCATAGTTCACAGTATTTCAATCCTTAAATTCAATTGAAACTTTTTCCCTCTTTTTTCTTTCTTTTCTTTTCTTTTCTTTTCTTTTCTTTTCTTTTCTTTCTTTTCTTTTCTTTTCTTTTTTTTTTTTGAGACAGGGTTTCACTGTGTTGTGTAGCCCTGGCTGTCCTGGATCTCACTCTGTAGACCAGGCCGGCCGCAAACTCACAGAGATCCACCTGTTTCTACCTCCTGAGAGCAGGGAACTCCATACGTGGTGGTTTGGTATTCCAGAACCTCTGACTGGATTAAGCTGGATGGTAATGTGCCTGGTTCTACACCCGACTTTGTTTTTCCTGCATAGTTTTAACAACACAGAGGAGGACAGGCTGCCCATCTGCAGTGAAAGGTTTGTTTCCCCAGGGTTTGCCAGTTACTGCTGCATCTGTTTTGAAGTTCTGTTACAGTGTGCACACTTCTAAACATGACTTACTCTCTCGAAGTACAGCTCTTTACCTCTGGTAACTCCTCTTTCGCCGAAGTGAATACTCCAGCACCGGTGCCGCCATCTTCTGACAGCTCCTGTACGGTTACTGGATTTACAGATCTTTCACTCATCCCTTCGCTTATGGCCCGCCTGTGCCTTTGGATTTGGAGACAGCTTCTTGGAAATACCCTCTCTTCATTTTGGTTGGCTTCAGAGCTTTTGTTTTACACCCTCATTTATGTGGCTAGGTGCAGTTTGTTTCTGGACTGGCCCATCTAGTCTTCTCCATTTTTCTTATTTTCCCTCATTTTAATTTAAGTATTCTTCCCTTCTTTTGACTCGTATCATCGTTTTATTTATTTAACAACTTCTGTAGATGATACAATCTATATTCTTCAACCACCATCACATTGTACTTCATGCACGATGTGGAATATTTCTCTATTTCCTCTCCTTTGTGTGTCACATGCCTACTTCCATACATTACAAATTCCACAGCGTATTTTATTATTTATGGCTCAAATAGTCAATTGATTTTTTTCTTTAAAACATATATTACCCTTTGACCTTTTCGACATTCATATAATGATGCTGGCCATGTCGAGCCCCCATTACCTGCTTTTATGCCCCCTGCTCCTGGGGAGGCCCTTCCGCCCCACAGCCCCTTTCTGCTTTCACAGTTTTTGAGTGTGTGCTGCTCACTGAGTTCAACTAGGGTCACCAGTGTGATCATGCATGGGAGGTTATTACTGGAGGCTGCCTGTCAATGGGCATACCAGTGAAGAAAGCAGTCAGCTGAACTGTAAGGAGTCATGAAAGCAGAAGAAGGCAGCACGCTCTTTATTTCATGCACATTTGAACATCCACTTGCTATAATTTTTTTTAACTTGAATGAATTTATTTAATACTTCTTGGTGTGCTGGTCATCACATTAGCCATGTAGAAATATCTTTACCTTTACTTTTGAAGAAAAATTTCATTTGTTATAATTCGGATTTAATGGTGCAGCTAGACCTAGTGGCCTGGGCTTATAATTGCAGCTACTTGGGAGGTTGAGACATTAGGAATACAAGTCCAAGGTCAGAAAATGCGACCCTTTCTGAACTAAGAACTACAAAGGGTCAAGGGATGTGGTTTCATTTGGAAGCTTGCTGGCATGTGCAAAACCCTGGGTTCACTTTTCACTATTTCCCCCCCCCCCCAACACACACAAAAAGCTTCTCTCTTGGCATTTTAAAACTGCCGTTCTATTGTTTCCTGGCTTGTGTTGTTTCTGATGAGAATTCGGTGGCTTTTCTATTGCTACTTTGCTGTATGCAATGTGTCTTTTTCTTCTGGGTGCTTTGAAGATTTTATTTTTAATTTGGAGTAGAGCAGTTGCACTGGGATCCGCCTAGATGTGGTTTTCATTGTGTTGTTTGTGGTTCATTTTTCCATCACGGTCCAAGTCGGATGTTGGGATTTTCAAAACCAAGTTTTTCAATGTCTTTTTTTCTCCTCATGAGGAAATAAATGAATGTACTTAGGGACATTAGTTTATCTGGTGTCGGACAATGTTCTCTCTGTGTTGTTATTTTTAAAGGATATTGTTTCTTACAGCTTATTATTTATTTTACTACCAGGATTCTCTTCTCCATCTTGGAGTTCTGTTCCACACAGGTTAGATTTCATGATATCCCACATGCTGCTGAGGCTCTGTTCTATTGTTTTATTGTTCTGTTTGAACAGTTCCTGTTTAGTTTCTTCAAAATCTTTGTTTTTGCGGTATCTAAAATGCTATTATGCCAAGTTTAGCAACTTTTTGTTCCAAATGGTATAGTTTTTAGTACTGCAGCTTTATTTGATCCCCTGGCTCTTTACTTTCCATTTATTTGCTGAAATTCCCTGTCTGTCCATTCATCTCTGTCTTTAAATTCCTGGCCGTGGACTTTACCCTACTTCTTACCATGTGTATCCTCTGTTTCCATTGCTTATTTTATTCCTAGTTTGTATAGACAGACAGAAAACAGACAGACAGACAGACAGACAGACACACACACTAATATCTATGGCAGATTTTTATTTTTATGTGTAGCAATGCTGAAATTCTGGGTTTGTTTTCTGTAGGTGGAGTTTTCCCGTCCCAGGAGCTGCTTTCAAATTATCACACAGAGGCTTATATTAAGTTGTATATACTTGGCCAATAGCTCAGGCTTATCAGTAACTAGTTCTTGCATTTTAAGTTGACCCATGTTCCTTACTTACGCTCTGCCGTGTGGTGGGACCTTTATTAACATGGCGCGTTCATCTCTTGCTCCTCCACGTCTGTCTGACAACCCCTCTCTGCCATTCCTCACCCCAGCGTTCTCAGTCTGGCTTTCCTGCTAACTTTATCCTGTTCAGCTATTGGCCATTCGGCTTGTTTGTTAAACCAACCGTAGAGACATATGCTCACATAGTGTGCAGAAGGATTCCACAGCAGTTTTCTGTCAAAACTACTGGGTTTTCTTATAGAGAATCCATTGGACAGCTCAGCTGAGGTGTGGTTTCTGGTTTTGTTGGGATAGGTCTACAGAATTCTTTACACCAGAGCTAGAATTGCCCTACTCCAAAATCAGGACTTCTCTGGGGCCTCAGTTCTGAGTTGTTTTTCACTCTACCCGACTTTTGTGTCCTCTGATGCTTCTATTCAGGCATGGTTCTGAAGACGCTACTGGTCGCTGTATCTCTCAAAGTTTTGCAGAACCACACATGGGCATACAGGCAGAGACTCGAGGACATACATGCAGATTCCTCAGGCTCCTCTGGTAAGTTGCCTTAGACCTGCAACAAAGATACAAATTCCAACTGATGCCATAGTCCCAAACTCCAATCTCTGCTGCATGTGGCCAGCAAGTCTGCTACTTCCTGTTTGGGTCCCTTGACGGTGGAATTAAGCTCATGAGTAAACTAGATTTACTATGGCAGTTGGCTATGCTCTCTCTATACCGCTCAAGGCCCACCACCAAGAGCTGTGTGTTGACTGTGGCCTAGAAACAATTGCTTTGCATTTTTTTGTCCAACTTCAGAAGCAATTTGTAAGGGTCCAAGAAAACGCTGAAGGAATAGTATGCTAGAACAAGAGCGTTTATTTACCAGCATGCAGGGTCGTTCCCCTGTACAAAGGGTCGACAACCCTGAGAGGAGCGTGCAGGCTCCTTTTAAAGCACAGTTAGGGGAATTTCAGGAACAGTTAAATAATCTCAAACACAATTGGTCAAGCAGGCGGCAGTTACACTAGCATATTTTTAATTGGCTGAGGTTCAGTTTTACCGTTTTTGGACATACTTGAGAGAGAGAGAGAAATACTTGATATATGTATGCAAAATACTCACTCATATACATAAAATGAATAAATATATATTAAGTAAAAAATGCATGCCGCACTATGAAAACTTGGAAGAGATTTCTCTGTGGCTGCGATAAACTCATGATCTGGCAATTCAATCATTCCTCCAAGTCTTTGCAAGTTTGGGCAAGTCCAGACATGACTCAGAAGTGGGGCTGTTGCAGGATCTGTCCTTGAGACATTGTGGAGGTGCTCTGTCCCTTGTCCCTGAATGTAAGGGTGTCATTGATTAACGGCCCTTTGTTGGAAGAGAAACCTGTTTTGCCCCTCTCAGAGAACCGAACCCTAAACTCAGTTGTAAAAGTGGGAAAGTTTAAACCCTTCAACTAATTCGGGAGGACAGTCAGAGTCCACTCCTGCCATCATGGCCAGGGCCAGAGCCAGGGCTTCTTGTCTGGTAAATGCTTTGAAGACATTAGTGACTTGATGACTGACTAGTGTCTTCTAATCTCAAAAACATGCTTGTTGGGTAGTGCTAAGCTTTTTACAAATACTTCACATACATTTTAAAATTAAATCTTGCAAATAAATTGGTAAAGTATGGGCATTTCTCTGAATTCCATTATCTATATGAGGAAAACGGAATTTTAAGTGCACCAAATTGTAGCTAGAGTTTTCCTACTGGGCCCACAGTCAGGACAAATATCTCTCACCCGCCAGTCCCACAGCCACTCAGACCCAACCAAGTAAACACAGAGACTTATATTGTTTACAAACTGTATGGCCGTGGCAGGCTTCTTGCTAACTGTTCTTATATCTTAAATTAATCCATTTCTATAAATCTATACCTTGCCACATGGCTTGTGGCTTACCGGCATCTTCACATGCTGTTTGTCATGGTGGCGGCTGGCAGTGTCTCCTCAGCCTTCCACTTCCCAGAATTCTCTCCTCCTTGTCCCGCCTATATTTCTTCCTGACCACTGGCCAATCAGTGTTTTATTTATTGACCAATAAGCAACATGTTTGACATACAGACCATCCCACAGCACCAAATCCTTGCCCAAGAACCCCTATCTAATAAATTTGGTAGATATAAGAATTGGACTGAGATTCTCAGGCCTAGAGTTCCAGGCTTGAGGAGCCATGTGTGGGCTGGAGAGATGGCTCAGAGGGTAGGAGCCCAGTCTGTTCTCACAGAGGACCTGAGCTTGGTTCTCAGCACCCATATGGCAAGGCTCACAAACACCTGTAGCTCCAGCTCCAGGGGATCTGACACTTCTGGCCTCCATGGGCACTTGCACTCATGTGCACATACTCACACACAGAAGTGCACATACCAACACACAGATGTGCACATGTATACATAATTAGAAATAAAGATGGAATCTCTTTTTAAAAAGGAGCCCTGCTAGATTGATTATTCTGTACCTAAGTGAACTGCTTATGTAACTAATGTGTCCCTCCAGTGAAACATGGTTTATTTACTTTCCACAATGGAAAATACAGCCACACTCATGGGCGTTGAAAGCCTGGTAGAGGTAATGGCTCTAAAAGAGACTTATTCTATCCAAGGGTAGGGAAGCTACGTGTGTCTTTTGGTTATTTTTAGAGATAAGATACATTGATTCCTTTAACAGGGTAGAAAAGAAGAAAGATCTGCATGTCTACTATTTGTCTGAAAGCACACCTCTGTGTTTTCAGGTTAGCAGACCTCATCTGCTAGTGCAATTTCAAGCTGAGTAGAAAACCATACATTTTTACATATCCCTTTTACCCAATTCATGTGGCCCACTCTGCCCTCACTATGACAGCTCCAAGGTGGTGCATCTGTTGTGGTTAGTGAGCCATGACTGGCAACACATCATTATCAGTCAGAGTCCACAGTCTACATTTTTAATTATGTAGACTGTAGAACACAACTACTGTGTTCATGGCTTATGTACGCCGTCTATGAATTTTGAGAAACATATGACATGTCCACCACTATAGTATCACATTTTCTAAATTAGCAAAATTAAACAAAAAGCAAGTACCTCTATGCCTATGTTTGTCACAGACGCTTTTCTCTCTCTCTCTCTTTATACAAAGAGCATTATGGAAACTTGATTATTGAATAAAATAGTCATACCAACAGTGGTTTTTAAATAAGGCTAGCAGAAGAAGACTAAGGGAATTTTGTGGGAACGTGTTCAATATTGAACAGGTTCGAAGTAAGAGAGGCTGTTGTTGGTAACATGGGCTCTGGCTCCCAGGAACTTTCCCGTTCATTAAAGGGAGGAACCTGACAGAAAGCGGTTGTTGTTTCCTCACTGCCAAGCCCAATACTTTCTCATTTTTGTGATGCTATTTTGAGCATCTTTCCCAAGATTTACTCCTCTGATATTTCCCTTCCCAATAACATTACCATCAGCCTCAAGTTTCCACGTCGAAATATTAGAATTAATCATGCTTTTCTTTTCTCCCCTCCTCTTCCTCATCTCCCCTCTCCCAAATTTCTCCCCCATCCTCTTTATTTTGAGACAAAGTCTCACTTTAGGCTGGTCTTGAACTCACAGTCATCCTCCTGACTCAGCCTCTCAAGTGTTGTGACCTACCTTGCCCAGCTTTCTTCCTCCACAATAACTGGTAATGAAAGCCTGTAGGATCTGTCTCCGGTCAGTCTCTTATCTCCCTCCCATCTCCAACCGCCTCACTTCAAGCACCACCACAGCCAGCCAGACCACCATGTGCTCTACCAGCAATTTCTTTCCATTTCAGTTCATCTAAAACTACTGTTACTATAAAGCTGTTTGAGGATGTGATGAACACTGATCTGGAATTCCACATAAACTCCCTGCTCATATCGGAACTCCTTAATGCAAATTTACCAGAGGTCTGAGGCCATTATTTTTTCTTTTGAATTATTATCATGTGTGCCATCTGAAGGGCTCACCTTCCTTGCCTCCACTCTAACTTGTGGGAAGGAAAAACTCTGGAAGGGAAGAGAAACATCCTTTCCCTCTACAGACATAAGCCATAAGCCATAAGTAGCACACACTGACTCTCAATCTCACAGCTGCGTCTACGGAGGGCATTGGGAAACAAAGTCTTCCTGTTCATAACTATAGTTCACAGAAGTATCACTCTAAAACTAAAAAACAAGGGTGAGAAACATTATAAAATACAAATATTTTTCTACAATAACAGTCCTGCTGCTAACTGGTACATTAGCATCCAGACTCTTATCTAAATTAGATGCCAGTCATTCATCTGGTTGGGCTGGCAGAAAATTCAACCTTACTCATTCTTAGCATGCACTTTCCTGATTAGGACTGTGAGGGGTTTTTAGGGTTTACATAGGACCAATGTCGGGGGAGTTTACTTGATGCTCCAGTGCTCCTGACTTCTCCTGACACACACTACGATCAACAAAGCTGGAGCTCCCGCCGTGGGGTCCCAAGTCTTGTCTCACTTATCTGATGCTTCCAAACTACCAGCCTCACGTCAGTTCTCAATCCTGGAGGGAAATTCTTTTGGCCTGGGAAATAGATTTCTCTCTTTCTCTGCCATTTTCTGCAAAACACTGACACAAACCCTTTCCTTTGAAAACAAAAGCCATGAAGGTGAAGCCGTGCTTCAGAGCTTCTGTGAATGGATGGTGTGGACCATTTACCTCCGTGGATGGGAAAAGGACCAAAGAAGGAGGGATTGAGAACTTAGAAGAGTGGAATGACTTCTTAAGAGCCCCTTGGGCCTCAGCCTTGCACTGATGATAATTCCCACTGTTTCCCACTCAGTCCTAACACCTTGACATCCCAACAAATGGCCTGAACCTCCTTTGTCCAATATCATAACTTGTCAGAGGGAGAAGATGCCCCTTGGAATCTGGGTTCTACAGCTTCATTTCACATCAACATAGGGACTTCTTGTCATGCCTCAACTTTTATACTTTCAGTTCTTTCTGGCTGATAGCTCTTACTTGGCCCATTTTCTAATCTTTCATCATAAAAATTCATTTGCGTGCATCAAGCATGTTTATGATGCTATTTCATCCTGGAAAGTTCCCTAGCTACCACCAAGCATCTCGGAACACTTCTTCAAGCCTACAGTGTGCTAGTGCGCAAAGACAGATCTCAGAAAGAGCCCACTTTAGGCCTCCACTTTACTCTGCTCTAAACCTCACTGAGACTGTTTATTCCAGCTCTGGATCACCATCTTGCAAGGGCAAGATGATGCCTTATTCTCTGCTGTAGTCTTGCCTAACCATGTAAGGGGCAAATGAGAACAGCTCTGAGATACTATTTACCCTCCTAGGGCTGCTGAAATAAATCACCACGAACTGGTAACAACTGACTTACTTCCTCTGCTCAGGATGCCAGAAATTCAAAATAAAAGCTTCCTCACGGCTCTGAGTACTGGTTTCTGGCTGCACACCTCCAGCTTCTGCCTCATCTTCACAAGGCCTCCTCCCCTTCTCAATTCTGTCTCTGATAAAAGGGCTTCCCATTGGCCTGAAAACCACCTAGGGAATGTAGGACGGCTTTATCTCAAGATGGGGAAGAATCCTTGCCAGCTATCCATTTGACAAAGGATTACTATCCAGAATATAGAAAGGAAAAGAAAGGAGTCAAGGAAACAAATGACTTCATTACAAAGTAGGTTAGTGATCTAAACAGAGCTCTCAATAGAAGGAATAAAAACGGCCAAGAAATGCCTCAGAAAGTGTCCATCATCCTTACCAATCAGGATATGCAAATTAAAACAACCTTGAGATTTCATCTCACCCCAGGCAAAGGTCAACAAAACAATTGATAACAAATGCTGGCAAGGTTGCAGAGACATGGGGAGCCCTCATCCGCTATTGGTGGGAATGTAGATTGGTGCAGCCACTATGGAAAATCGCTGAAAAATGAAAAATAAATCTACAGCACTAAAGCACTCCTTGGCATACGCCCAAAGGACTGGACCTACTCCACAGAGACTTGCTCAGTCGTGTTTATTGCTGCTCTGTCCGGAATGGGTAGGAAATAGAAACAACTTAAATGTTTTTAACTGAAAACTCGAATACAAAACACAAACTGTATACAAATGTTTGCTGGCACAAAGGCAGAAAGACAAGAACTACTGCATTGCAACTTCTTTGTTGCCGTCTTAAAAATAAATTCGCTTGCAGATAACACTTCGGGCTTGTGGCTCTGTGTGTAATAGCAGGGTTCTGCTGTGCTAGACAATCATGGTTCAAAAATAAAAGCTGTTAAATCAGGAGACACACTCAGGATCTCTAGGCTGCGGCTTGCTTTTCAAACATGACTTTATCTTAAAAAGGCTTATTTATTTTCATTTTATATGTGTGGGTGTTTTGTCTGCATGTATTTATGTGCATCACATGCATGCCTGGTGCCTGCAGAGGTTAGGAGAGGGCGTTGAACCTCCTGGAACTGAAGGTATTGCTGGGAACTAATCCCAGGTCCTCTGCAAGTGCAACAATGCGCTCTCTCTCTCTCTCTCTCTCTCTCTCTCCCTCTCCCTCTCCCCCTCCCCCTCCCCCTCCCCCTCTCCCTTCCTCCCTCCCTCCCTCCCTCTCTCTCTCTCTCTCTCTCTCCCTCTCTCTCTCTCTCTCTCATTTCTTTTTTAAATTAATTAATTAATTAATTTTACATCCGGACCATAGTTTCCCATCTCTTCTCTTCTCCTAATCCCTCCCCCACCTCATCTCTGTACCCCCAAATTCACTCCTCCTTTGTTTCTAGTCAGAAAAGGGCAGGCCTCCCATGAGCACCAACAAAACATGTTGCAGTAATACTAAGCACCTCCTCATGCATTACGGCTGGGCAGGTGACCTAGGATGAGGAGTAGGTTCCTAAAAGCCATCAAAAGAGTCAGAGATAGACCCTGCTCTCCTGCTAGAAGTCCCACAAGAAAACCAAGCTACATAACTGTAACACATACACAGAGGTCAGTCCCATGCAGGTTCCCTAGTTGTCAGTTCAATCTCTGTGATCCTCTATGAGTCCAGGTTAGTTGATTCTGTGGTGTTTCTTGTGATGTCTTTGACCTCTCTGGCTCCACAATTCTTCCTCCCCCTCTTCTGCAGGATTCCCCAAGCTCTGCCTAATGTTTGGCTGTGGTCTCTGCATCTGCTCCCATCGGTTGCTGGGAGCCTCTCTGCTGACAGTTGGGCTAGGCACCAATCTATGAGTATAGCAGAGTATTTTAGGCATCATTATGTTGACATTTTTTTTTCTCCAGGCATGTTTGGCTCTATCCTAGGTCTATGGGCTGTCCTGCCTCTGGGTCCTGGCCCTCCAGGCAGTGTCAGGAGTGAGCTCACTCTCCTGGCATGAGTCTCAAGCTTGACCAGTTATTGGTTGGCCATTCTTACAATCTCTGCACCACCCCTACCCCAGAACATCCCATAGGCAGGACAGACTGTAGGTCAGAGATTATGTGGCTGGATTGGTGTCCCAATCCATCCATTGGAAGTCTTGCCTGGTCACAATAGATGTCAGTTCAGGCTACATATCCCCTATTGCTAGGAGTCTTAGCTGAGGTCATCCTTGTAGATTCCTGGGAGTTTCCCTTGTACCAGGTTTCTACCTGACCCCAAAATACCCCACTTTCCAGTCTCTTTAGTACTGTCCCCCCTTTACCCCCAATCTGATCCCTCATGTTCCCATCCCCACCCACTCCCAGTCTACCTATGAAATCTCTTCTATTTCCCCTTTCCAAGGAGATCCAAGCATCCCCCTCTTGAGCCTTGCTTGTTGCTTAGCCTCTCTGGGTCTGTGGATTGTAGCATGACTACCCTTTACTTTACAGCTAATGTCCACTTATAAGTGAGTACATACCCTGTTTGTCTTTCTGGGTCTAGGGTATCTCACTTAGGATGATTTCTTTCCTAGTTCCATCCATTCGGTTTCAAATTTCATGATGTCATTATTTTCTTTTTTCTTTTTCTTTTTTTCGGAGCTGAGAACCAAACCCAGGGCCTTGCTCTACCACTGAGCTAAATCCCCAACCCGAATGTCATTGTTTTTAACAGCTGAGTAATACTCCATTGTGTAAATGTACCACATTTTCTTTACCCATTCCTTGGTAGATGGACATCTAGGTTGTTCCTAGATTCTGGCTATTATGAATAGAGCAGCTATAAACATAGTTGAGCAAGTGTCCTTGTGGTATGATTGAGTATTTTTTTGGTATATGCCCAAGGTGGGTCTTGAGGTAGATAGATTCCAGTTTTCTGAGAAACCACCATATTGATTTCCAAAGTGACTGTACAAGTTTGCACTACCACCAGCAATGGAGGGGTGTTCCCCTTGCTCCACATCCTTGCCAGCGTGAGCTGTCACTTCTGTTTTTGATCTTAGCCATTCTGCAGGTGTAAGATGAATCTCAGAGTCATTTTGATTTGCATTTCCCTGATGGCTCAGGATGCAACAGCGCTCTTGACTATGGAGCCATATCTCCAGTCCATAACTATTATTTTTTCCAGTGTAAATGGATAATTTCATATATGACCTCCTTTCTTTCTCCTGGAATGGGAGAGGCCACACACATGGAAGAAGAATTCTCACATGGCTTTTTTTCTGTGGAGATCTCCATTCTGGTTCCCTTAAAATGAAGTCCACCTTAAGAGCCAGAAGCGGTCTGGGACAGCTGCCTCCTCTTGTGGAGAGTTATATTTGTATATTTGTACAAGCAGAACAGGTTGGGAAGTCACAGACAGAGAAAATATAATAAAAAGGGCCAGATTCATTTTCTGTTTGGTTTCAATATAGTAATTTTCTTTTTTCCTCTTTCAATATGACCAAAAGATTTAATTTGAGCCATGCCACAGGAATGTGGTTTCCAGGAGGAAAAATGTTCAAATACCCACCTCCCTGGCCCTCACTTTAAGAAGAATAATGTTCTATAGTGTGTATGGAAATACTTTGGGAGTGTACTTCTCTTTCATTGACATTTGCCTCCTTTGTTGTGTAAGAAAATAAATAAAGATATATTTAAATTTAAGTATGTCTTCCAAAAGAGAACTCTAAGCAAACTACAATCATTCTTTTGATGTATTATGGAAAAATAGTACCACTTAATTTTGTTATGAAAAGAATAAATTTAATATGTGTATAACTTTCTTGCCAAATTCAATATTTTATTTTTCAATATAATTTCTCCCGAAATATTTCTTGAACTTTTCTGAGAAATTCACAGTCTTTACAAGTAGCAAATTTAAAGCAAGAACCCCTAACTCTAAGCTTTCCTCTATCCATATGGAACCAGCTGGGGCAGATGAACACTCTAGCCAGAAAGACACACAAGATCAACACAGGCATATCCTTCTATATGTTCTGAGCTTTGTTGAAAGGTCCCTTATTATCCCTCTCCTTCATTTTATGCCCCTACCTGTGCATGGACCATCACAGCAGTCCCTTCTTATTACACTCTAACTCTGTCTTGCTCTTTTTAAAACCTGCCATGTTTCTTCTATAAACCCAAGAGCCACAACCAGAATGCATCATCCCTCCTCCCCAATCCCAGTTTGGTCTTAGAAATTGTATAAGAAGCAAAAATCAGTGCTTCTTCTCCTTCTTCTTCATCTTCTTTGCCATTCTCATTCTGTATTCATGAGATGGGCTCAGTAAAGCCTGCCCACCTGTGGCTCACCTTCCTCTCCTGGGAGGCTGCACTTCTGTATTTTCCCTCAACAAGTCAGGGTCTAGCTAAATGTCACAGTGCAGTGTGTGCTGGCTCTGGGTGGTGTCTGTTTCTTGTGCTGCTCTGTCCCCTCGCCTGTGTGTGGGACTGGAGTCCCTGGCTGCAGAGGGCTGTCTGAATTTGTCCCGGGACCACCACACCCACCTTTTGATACCCCTGGGAGGGAAGCCTGTACATTGGAATGCCTGTTCTCTTCCTCCACCCTTGATGGCCAGCTTCTACCAATTCCCAGGGGATGAGAGTCCTGATACACAGCACATTTTGCTCCAGGAGGATCCTGATGAAACAGGAAGACAAAGTTCTGTTGTTTCACTGACCATGTACAGTCATGTTAAAATGAGTTGCTGTGATTCTAATAAGTTCACAAGCACGCCATAATTATGAGCTGCTCTCAATTCTGTTCTCAATGTCTCTTCTACAAAGACCTCCCGTGCCCTTCCATCTGAAGCCTGGGCCTTGTGCATGCTCTGTGGGCTTCCCATCTTAATTCAAGAAAGACTTCTGCAACAATCAGAAACAAGCTTCAGCCACTGAGAGCTTCTGAATCCTGGTGGACATGGGACATAGACCTCCCAAGTGATCAAGTTACAGTGATAACAGATAACAATGGCAGCCATTACTAAACTCTTCCCTTTTAAGAACTTTCCACATATTATTTACTCAACCTGCAGCATGGTCCAATTGAGTAGGCATTGTGTGGTCCCTGTTTCCACTATTATCCTTAGAGTCTAAACTTTCTATCTGGTCCTCTAGACTCCTCCAGTCCACAATTATCCTCTTTACTCCACCTTTCAAAATTCTACTACTTTGTTTTTAGTGCTATACAACTCCTATCACAATTGTTATTTTGAGTTATTACCATGATGTTTAAAGTGCTTGCTCATTCATTCATTCATTCATTCATTCATTCAACTACCATCTGAGTTGGAACTGAGTTAAGCAATGTATATGGACATACAGAGATTAAACTGGGGTTGAGGATTTAGCTCAGTGGTAGAGTGCTTGCCTAGCAAGTGCAAGGTCCTGGGTTTGGTCCTCAGCTCTGGGAAAAAAAAGAGATTAAACTATTAGAAACACCTTACAGCAACTTCAGTTGAGTGAATAAGAAGTACATACTCATGTGTATAGTTCTGTGTTGACTAAGAAAAGCTGTATGAGAAACGATCAGTCCTAGAAGAATTTAGACAAAGAAAGAATTCCTTTACCCTGAAGGGGGTGTAAGAGAGGAAATGATCCCATTTCACTAGGGTAGAGTTTTGGGAGAATGGAGAGAAGCGTTCTGACCATCAGTCAGTGCCCAGACACAGTATACAGGTTGAGGTGGACACCATCAAGGCACAGCAAACTGTTGACTGCATTGTGGGGTAAGTACTTTGAAGAGAACTGTGGGATTGGAGTAGCCATGTGCCTCTAGCATTAGGTAAAATAAAGATTGCTGAAGGTCTTAAATGGACAAAAACTGAGCTAGGTTCTGCATATCTCCTCTTAATTAATATCAAATCTATTGGAGTTTAAAATCAGGTTTCTAATTTCTTTATCATTTCCTCAAAATTCAGAACTGAGGACAAAAGATGAACAGCTACATGACTGATAACAAGCAAAGTATGTACAATAGCCTGTTACTATCTGGCTATTTACCAGCTTTCATGGTCATTGGTGTTGGAACCATTTTTAATTGAAATTTCCAATAATAGGCCTTTGTCTCAGAGAGAGTCTACTGGTGTGATGCTGTGGATATCACTCTGTATCAATAAAGCGCTGATTGGCCGGTAGCCAGACAGGAAGTATAGGCGGGACTAACAGAGAGGAGAATTGAGGGAACAGGAAGGTAGAGGAGAGACGGCCCGGAGCCGCGGCAGGAGAAGGAAGATGTAAGGTACCGGTAAGCCACGAGCCACGTGGCAAAGTAGAGATTAATAGAAATGGGCTAAATATAAGAGTAAGAGCTAGACAATGATAGGCCTGAGCTAATGGCCAAGCAGTTTAAATAATGTAAGCGTCTGTATGTTTATTTTATAAGTGGGCTCGGAGACTGGCGGGACTTGGGAGCTGGAGACTGGCGGGACTTGGGAGCTAGAGACTGGCGGGACTTGGGAGCTGGTAGCAACAGTGTGAGGGTAATATTATGCAAAGTAATGTAATCAATTAGCTTGGGAGGTTTTTTTTTTTTTTCTACCAGAATAGAAATTGTGGGTAGGCAAGGAGAATCTACTCCAGGGCTGGAAGCCCTAGGCCCTTGAGTGCCCACTGTACAGGGGTTAGACTAGGAGGCCCAGAGACTCAGTTCAAAGCCTTGAGGGCTAGGGACCTGTCTTAGCCTGTGCTCTGTTGCTGTGAAGAGAGAGCAGGACCTCAACAACTCTTAGGAAAGGAAGCATTTCACTGGGGCTGGCTTACAGTTTCAGAGCTTTAGTCCATTGTCCGCCAAGACAGGAGCAGGGCGGGACACAGGCAGACATGGTGCTAGAGAAGTTGGACGTTTTATATCCAGATCGCAGGCAGCAGGAAGAGAGCCCCTGGGCCTGGCTTGAGCTTCTGAAACCCCAAAGCCCACCCCCAGTGATACACTTCCTCCAACAGAGCCACACCTACTTCAACAAGGCCATGCCTCCTAATCCCGCTCAAGTAGCACCACTTCCTAACGGCCACACATTTAAATATATGAACCTATGGGGACCATTTCTATTCCATCCACCGAAGGGCTTATAGCTTCAGGCTTTAGCAGCCGTGGACTTAAGGCTTCAGGCACTAGGTTGGAGGTGTATCATTCTGAGCTTTAATGGACTAGTCACCCAGCACTCAGCAGCCATTGTGATCCCTAGCATCAGTGGGTAGGAGCAGCAGCAGGAATCACCTCCAGTATAGGTGCTCTGGGACAGGCCTCTAATGGGGGACCTACAGCTCTGCAGTGATGAATGTTTCAGTGCTTGGCTTAGGATGTCAGGATCCCCAGCCCTCAACAGTGGCTTCTGCTACAGTTCTCAGAACCAAAGTATGTGAGACCCTTGGCACTTAAGGACTGCCAACTCCCTGGAACTCTCAGGGACCACGGCTTACAGGTTCTCCTCAGGACCTGCTCTCTGGAGCTCTCAGGGACCATGGCTTACAGGTTCTCCTCAGGGTCTGCTCTCTGGAGCTCTCAGGGACCATGGCTTACAGGTTCTCCTCAGGGTCTGCTCTCTGGAGCTCTCAGGGACCACGGCTTACAGGTTCTCCTCAGGGCCTGCTCTCTGGAGCTCTCAGGGACCACGGCCTACAGGTTCTCCTCAGGACCTGCTCCCTGGAGCTCTCAGGGACCACAGCCTACAGGTTCTCCTCAGGGCCAGCTCCCTGGAGCTCTCAGGGACCACAGCCTACAGGTTCTCTTCAGGGCCAGCTCCCTGGAGCTCTCAGGGACCATGGAGTAGAGGTTCTCCTCCTCAGGCCTCTAATCTCTGCATCCCCGATGCTTCTGCTCCTCATATTCTCTGGAATTTTTCAGCTTCCCTCTCTCCACTCTTGCTCCTGTGACTGAGGCTGCTGTTGCCTTGGCAACCACTCCACCCTGCTGCTTCATCATCCTGGCTCAGCTCACTCTGCTAGTGAGAAGATCCAACACAGGCAGGAGATCATCCAGAGAAACCCCTTCTAGGGCCTAAAGCAACACCAGGAGCGACACAGGGCCATGTCTCCTGGCTGCTGGTGGCAAAACGTCGTCAATCGTTACTCAGTCATGAGCCTCATGAGCTACAATAACGAAGCGAGATGTGTCCATGGATACGACAGTGGGATAAATACTACAGGGACTGCCAGCTGGTCTCTGTTTGGATTTAAGGCCCATGCATAGGAGAAATGCATGCTTGATACTGTAAATAAATCTGGCCAAGAACCCATGATTGGGAAGCATAGGCCCCAGGGTAAACCTACTCCTAGTGTTCTTCTCAATGGACAGTGCACCAAACCACCCTTTAGATTCATCTCTCTCTATAGACCCGTACATCAGTGCAACTCTCAGACCTTGTGAGAGAAGTTTCTTTGTGGGTAGTGGATGATGATGGTCAATGCAGAAATTCACAATTGGTCAAACTGCAGAGAATAAGTCAGTGGTGTGCTCAGCCTCAAACGGGACAGCTACATCACACACACCCTCCCTATGGCTCAAGGACTTTGGGAGACCAGTTCCCTCTTATTCCCTTTGTGGGTACTCTTGAGCAGGGAGAAATGAGGAATTTGTAGATAGAGGAGAGAGACAGATAGAAAACATAGGATATTCTCGGAAGGGCCTGGGTCTCAACCCACCAGCCCCTTCTGTCTTCTACTGAAGGGCATTTTAAAGGAATGCCAAGGGGTGAGGCAAAAGACCTCCCCCAGCACAGCAAGTGTAGACCATCTCAAACACCTGGTGACCATGCATGTGGTCAAGTCATCCCCTAATGCAGCCCTGCTATGTAAAGCAAGCTCAGATCTCACTAGAAAACCGTTGTGGGCTCCCACAAAGGACCATCACAGAAATCAAGGGAGAAAGAGAATGAGAAGTTGGAGAGGGCCAAACTGAAACAGTGACATCTGACTGTGACAAAGCCATGGCACTCAGGAAGTCCCGGAAGCTGTGGTTGCCTACAGAAGACTATACACAGGGTCAAGCCAGTCAACATTCCAGCATGGGGAGTGGTGTGGGCTCCAGGAGGCCCCACGTTAACTGAGGAGCTACTGGTAATTGATAGTGTCTAGGGGAAGGAGTTTTCTTGAATGGTGTCGTCTCTGGTAGGTTGACCTCTTCCCAGTGAGAGGCCCTGCACCTCTGAGTGGATGGCAGTGCAGACGGGACCTTGTAGATTATAAAAAGAAAAAAGTAACAGGACACAAAGTTTAGAGGGGATGGAGGTGGGAATGAATCTAAGTGGAATCAGGAGGAGTGGAGGTGAATATGATCAAGGTGTATTATATGCATGCATTTAATTCTTAAAGAATTATACCTTAAAAACGATAGTGTCTTTTCATAGACTATCAAATTGCAGACTATCAAATGTGTCTTTAGATAGCCTGTCCTGGTGGTGTCTTCAGTAGCTACTAGCCTTGCCTGGGACAGTCTGGGGGGTGTAGATTGGCAAGGAAATTTAAAGCAGGTTTTTGTTGGTGTACAGTACAAGTTAGTCATATATATATGTATATATGTATATATATATGACTTTCACCTTCCTTTGTCTCCAATGCAGCTTATATAAAATAATGATCCATTAGCTGAACACCACTCCATAATTGCAAACAAATTTCAGCAGTTTTGCTGACATTCTGAATGCTTCTAAGTAAATAAAACTTTTATTAAAAATGTAATTTTAACTTTCACTGTTTTATATAATACACACACACACATATATATATATTATAGTGTGTGTGTGTGTGTGTGTGTGTTTCCCTATGAGCATGAGGGTACATGCCACGGCACACTTGAGAAAGTCAGAGGACAACTGTCAGGGGTCAGTTCTCTTTTCACTGTGTGAGTTCTGGGGATTGAACTCAGGTCTTCAGGTCTTGGTGATAAGAACTAAACCATCTCACCAGCCCTATACTTTAAAGTTTATATTATGCATTTAAAAAAGTAATGTTGCAGAAAAAAATTCCTCCAATCTTATCAAATACGTGGAAAATCCCTTTTTTAAAAAGTCTTTGCTCTTCTTTAAAGGGTACGGTGCAACCTCTTATGCATGCATTTTTAATGTTACTGGTGAGGAAGGATGTCTTCACAAAGCCAAACCAATAATGGTGGTGGTTGGGGAAAGGATTGAAGGGTCCAGAAAACCAATAGTTCACGTTCTGAACTCAGCGTTGGAATGGCCAAACACACATGCAGGCTCTTCAAAGGCAGGGAAAACAAACAAGAGTTGAAAAGTCACTACTGTTTCCTCTGAGGATTCCCTCACTGGACTGCCTACATCTTCCCAAGGCCAAGACCGAAGAGATTTGGTTATTAGTCCCCACAAACCAATCTCATTATAGACAGCTCTGATGTTCATGTGGGAAGGATCCTTTAATTGTAGATTCTGTTGAATGGCGTTAGGGACATTTAATTGGTCTGTGGTCCTTGGTTCACTGTGTCCAGGGCTAGAGTCAGCTAAAAGGTCCAAGCTGCTGGTCTCTGACTGGCAGGTCAAATTCTGGCCAAAATGCTCACCACGCTGTAGATGGACCTGGCATGTTTATAACTTGACCATCCTTTCTTGGACTAAATCCCTATGACTGGTCAGATGTAAAATGTACTCGGACTTCTGCCCAGGGAATACTTTAGGAGCGACAAGTAATTACAGAGAGGCTTGGGACAATTATTTATAACTAGGGACACTTCGACATTAAAGACTCCTCATCTCCGCAGGAGAGGCTGGCGGGAGCGCTGGGCTCTGCTTTATTAGCAAGAAAGATTTACCAGGCTCTGCTCTCTGCCAATGCCGTCTTTTTAGAAGAGGGAATGACATGTTTGTTTTTAAGACGTCATCACCATTTCTTGTTTCCTTTGATTTGTCCAGCTATTCCCACTGCTTGTACAGGCGAGCACTGTGTGTACGGTTTTCTATACTTGACAACCTGTTTGCTCTTTTGGAAAAATAGTTACACAGTATCCAGTGCAGATGTTAGCACTGGGGCTGCTAGTTACACAGCAGAGCGTGGCCGGGAGAGGTTTGTTTGAGCTGTGCCCATGGCATGAAAGGCTGTTTATTCTTTCCTGAGCTCAGCAAGGACCATAGCTGGGAAGTGAGTCAACATCCTGTAGCATCCCACAATGGACCCGGCTGAGACGCTCTGTTTTCTTTCTTGTATGTGGTACTGTCTATAGTGTCTCCCCTCTTTCTAAATCTGCTCTTCCCAGACAGAGTTGGTCTAGAAGTTGTTTGTGCTGAGTGGTTTTTTTTGGGGGGGACTTAAGAATAGCAAGGCCCAGAACATTATTATTATTTTCAGCCTGTTTTCAAAAAAACAAAAAATGTCATATATGGGAAGCATTTGCTTGCATGAAGTAAAAATGGTAATTCTTAGTAGAGCAGCCCTGTGGAGGATGGGAAAGAGATGCCTTGCCCAGACTTGGGGACTGACCCGAACCCACCATGGCAACAGAAAAGGGTAAGAAAGTCATTGGAAGGCACGCTCGCTGACAACCGTGAGCTTGTTATCTAGATGGCATGAGCACACTGCGTTCACTGTTTCACCAAGGTTGTCCTGATTTCCTGTCGCTGTAAGGAGCGGAGGGCTGTTTTGTTATAGTTACAGTATCCTGTGCACCTGTGTTTGTTCCACAGGGCTTCACTTCCATAGAGAGAAGCAAAGACTTGGAGGAATGATTGAATTGCCAGATCATGAGTTTATTGCAGCCACAGAGAAATCTCTTCCAAGTTTTCATAGTGCGGCATGCATTTTTTACTTAATATATATTTATTCATTTTATGTATATGAGTGAGTATTTTGCATACATATATCAAGTATTTCTCTCTCTCTCTCTCTCTCTCTCTCTCTCTCTCTCTCTGTGTGTGTGTGTGTGTGTGTGTGTGTGTGTGTTTGCTGAGGCGCCTGCAGAAGCCAGCAGAGGAAAACATATTCCCTGAAAGTGGAGTTACAGATGGTTGTGATCTGCCCTGTGACTTCTGGGAGCTGAATCAGGGTTCTCTGCAAGAGCAGCAAATGCATTTACCTGCTGAGCCATCTCTTCAGCCCCTGTAGCATGAGTTCAAGGATAAGGTCCACAAAACAGATCTTGAGAAAAACAAGTATCTTACTGAGAGATGATCCTATGAAGCATGGTGCAGTATGTGGGACACTGAGGCAGGAAGGTTCCAGAAAAGAGTGGGTAAAACAAAGAATCTATTAAACAAGGTGATGCTCTAGGTGCTGGAGCTCACTCTTACTTGGAAAGTCTGGGAAGAGACTGAATACCCACCCCAGGCAGCAAGGCAGCTGAGTGTTTTATGTTCATGAGCTCAGAACTGCCCTTGGAGACACTACCGCTCCAAGACTTGCAGCTTGCATCGAGCAAGGACCAAGTGTGTTCTTTCAGTCCACAGAGAACTGCAACACTCTCAGGCTGTGGAAGTCAGACAGTTGCTGGGAAGGGCAGACAGTGTCTGCAGAGAACAATGACTCAGTCACTCAAAGGAGATTTTTTTTTTAAAGCAAATGATGCACCGACCTAAAGGATCAATAAATCAACTGAAATTTTGTTGAGATATTTACATAATTTCAACTTATCTTCTTATAAAATATTTATTAATTATACACAGAAATAAAATCATTTGGCGTTGTCGAGACTTTTGCAAACCCTCTTAAGTAAGGGTCAAAGCCAACATAACCAGTTGTGAAATAAATCAAAATTATATGCCACTAGAAACACTAGAGGGCAGGAATGACTTCTGTGATATCATATCAAAGAAGCATGACATTGGGGGTGGCTCATTGTAGAGTCCTTGTCAAACATACCAAAGGCCCTGGGTTCAATTCCCAGCCATGCAAAAGCAATGGTCTGAGCAAAACTAGGCATGAATTCATGCTAATGTGCTAAGGATCAAAGTCAGTTTAAACCTTGTTTTAAAGTCAAACCCTAAAGGCTATGCTTCAGCGTTATCTCGGAGGTGAGGTTGAGGGGCTGGAGAGATGGCTTAGGAACACTCGCTCATGCCGAGGAACCAGGTTTAGTTCCCAGTGTTTCCACATCAAGTGGCTCACCACCAGCTGTAACTTCATTCCAGGGGATCCAATGGCCTCCAAGGGCGCTGCATGCATGTAGCATACATACATTCCAGCAGGCCAAACACTCATATATGCTAAGGAAAAACAAAGTTGGAAATGTATGACCCTTCTTATAGACTCAAATCTCTAACTTCAAAATGGTGTTTCACCTCCTCTGGCATTTTAAGAATAAATTTGTTTTTTTCTTGGCTAAATACACCTCATTTCCATTCTGTTTGTTAGGAATAGAGCCCAGGTTGGCAACATGCTGAAGCACAGAGACTAGCTGATGGCTCCCCATCGGCTACCCCAAGTTCAGCAGTGTTGTTGCTATGAACAACTGTATTCATCTGTGCGGGCTGCCTCCTGTTTGTCCTCTGTCAGCTGAACACATTTTCCTGAAGGTGCTTAGACCCGTGGCAGTGATGTGTCAGTATAGCTTCCTAATTTTGATGCCATGTGTGGACATAGGACAGTGTTCTTAGGGGTGGCATTTAGGGCTGGTGGGGCATTTTATCTACTTACTCTCCAATGGTTCAGGGCAAACAGTGTTTCTGGCATCATCCACACTAACTAGAGAAATATTTCTTTGCCCAGTTCACATCTCTTTCCTAAGAATTCTCATCCCTTCCATGCTTCCTGCTAGTCATGATTGCTGCTCTGTCTATGCAGTGGGAGCTCAGCCACAGTCCATTATTTTATTGTATCATATGACCCAAGATGTCCTTTCCCAGCAGCTACAAGAGTAAAAATGAAGTGTTTAGACTATTACCTTATAAAAAGCTCTCTCTCTTTCCCTTCTCCCCTCTTTCCACCTTTCTTCCTCCCTCCCTCCTACCCTCCCTCCCTCCCTTCTTTTCTTCCCTCCTTCCTTCTCTCAATTGGGAAACAGAAAGCTTGCAAGGCAGAGAAAAAGACAAATGAAACTGAACAAAAGGAGAGATGGGAAGATTTTTAGAGTCTTGGAACTTTCCTCTTTCGATTAGTTCCTCTATTCCCGTGTCGGAGTTTTTTGAGTTACCTTAGTGTCCTCTCAATGGATGTTTTCACTGTAGGCTCAATCCAGTCAGATTTGGTTTGTTTGTCTCCAACCAAAAGCAGTAATTAGAAGCTGCTATGCAAGGAGGGAATGTTCCAAAAGACAGATCTAACAGATAAAGTTTGAAGGGTTGATTTGAGAACCGAGAATTCTGTCTTCCCCTCCTGATAGGATCATTCAACTGAGGCATCTTCTGCCCTCTGTATGGACTCAGACCTTATGCCCAGTGTAGCTTGTGCAATGAAACTTCAGGACAGCTTTGTGGGATGTTTGTGTGTGGAGAAGCTGTAAGAAATGTTAGTTCCAATAAAGACCATTGCTCTCTTCAGAGGTGTCCACTGGAAAGTAAAGGGTAATAGGGAGAAATGTGTTGACTTAAACTGAGCCTGTGGTAGAGCATTTGACTCTTAATCCCAGGGGTGTGGTTTTATGCCCCACATTGGGTGCCAGATAACATTTGATGTCAGCCATAGGTGCCACAGGGGAGAGAGAGAGAGAGAGAGAGAGAGAGAGAGAGAGAGAGAGAGAGAGGAGCTCGCCAAGATGCTAAGCCTTCATTTACTGGAGGAGCAGAGGGGTTCAGCCTTCTTGGAAAAAACTGACACCCAGCTAGCTCACTCCAGTTACTTTATTCAAACATATACAAGGTTAATAGGGGTTGGAAAAGGTTCCAACTACCAAAGTTATCTTGCTGCCTGTGAGAGCACACAACCTGCACAAATCTCAGTTCCTTTTGATTATGGCTAACCACAATCAAAAGTAAGAACTCCAGATTTGCCAGCAGTGTCTTAGGACCAAGGTCAGTGCAGCTGCAAGCTCTCATGTACCACCAAGTGCAGATCCTCTAGAGAGACAACATTTCTTCAAGGTTTAAACAGTCTCAAAACAATTTCTCAGTCTCTACTGATTAAGCCAAACATAGAAAAGGCTTTATTATACATTTCACTCAAAGCCAGACATAAGAGCTTTACTTTACATATCACTACAAGAAAAGCCATTTTTTTTCTACCTAAGGAAGAAATTGAGGGCTACGAAGCATGAGCGAACCAGAGCCTAGCTGTGTTGCAACACAACTCCTTAAACATGTGCATAATGTTTAATATATCAGGGTGTTTGGAATGTATATGTTTGGGGAAAGTTAGAAGGATTAGGAAGAACTGTTTTTCCTTTAAAAATCCTCTAGAGAGTCTTTCCTGGCCTCATAGGCACTGCATGCACATGGCACACATATGGACAAACAGGCATACACCCACATACACCAAAACACACACACACACACACACACACACACACACACACACACACACACACA
>CABHPH010133364.1:6565-25776 GCA_902168325.1 Peromyscus nudipes | reverse complement strand
ACACACACACACACACACACACACACACACACACACACACACACACAAACCTTAAAACAAGCAAATGCTGCCAATCAGAAGATTTTGTGCTTCTTATTGGCTGGCATGCAGGGCAGTGCAATATGCATTCCAGATCAGAACAGCTCCCCTCACCACATCCGTCACCATCACCTCTTGCAGAATCTAGAGGCTGATTCTACAGAGCTCAATGCTAGCAGAAATGACAGCATTTATTGCAAGGAAGCCAAGAACATGTGATATAGTTGAGCTAGCTAGAGATTCCTATTACAGGTGTCATTACTATGTATCCTAAAGGACAAGGAAACCAGCACCCTACTACAGTTTGTATTTGTTTGTTTTTGAGACGGAGTCTTACGATCTATCCCTGCTTGGATTGGAACTTGATATGTAGATCAGGTTGACCGCAGACTCACAGAAATCTACCAACTTCTTGCCTCCTGAGTGCTAGGATTAAAGTCACATGTCACCACACCCAGCACTTTAAGGGGAGTTGGAGAGACCTTTGATGTGGGTTCTGAAAACCCAACTCTTGATGTTTTGGTCATGAGCCTTAGCTTTTTAAAAAGGAGTAGGCTATCCCTCCACCCCACTACAATTTTAAAAGAGTTATATTGCAAAACCCAGAAAGTCTTGTATAGAGGTCACCGGGATTTCTCAGCCCCTAAGCAATCCTTAGTCACCAATAGTACATGTAGCATGAAAGTAACATGCCTCTCACACTGAAAACTATTCCCAGGAACAGTACTAAGAGAAACTCGATAAGGGTTCCTTCTAGCAGAGGAGTTCCCTAGGCAGCCACATGGGCTCTACAAAGAACTTACTTTAATGCTGAGAACACGGGCAGAAAGCAGACACCAAAATACTAAAGCAATTAGAGTATCGACCCAGATGCCCAATTCCAGAGCCCCAGAATGGCTATTTACTGGGTCTGTTGCCTATCAAGATAAAATCTAAATGAGTCTGTCTGTAATCACTGAGTGTGTAACATTGAACAAGTCATGTGGCCTCTTTGTGCCTCAGTTTCCTCTCTGGGTGTGAACAGCAGTGACTGGAATGGGAGGCTGTGAGAACCTTGTGAACAAACACAGGAAAGTCCTTCAGCATGGTCTTGCTGGTGCTACTCTCTTGTTATTTACGTTGATGGCAAATTCCAGGTTCATCCCCAAGGAGTGAGTGCTTTACGTCTGGGCCAAAGCTACTCTGTCCCTACCATCCTGACTGAGTCTTCTCAATACTTTGCTGCCCGCTTTCAACAAACCATTAGAAATTAGGTCTCCAAATGGCCTCAAACTCTAGGGAAGGGTGTTTTGCAAGTTCAACTTTTACTTTCTGCCACTGACTAAGTCTCATTCATTCAGACCACTGGTGGATGTCTGTTTTAATTAGGAAAAGAAATTAATTCTAGAATGCTTTAATTTCAGTGCAAAATTCATTAAACTCATTATTGTGTGTCACTCAAGTAAATATGACTTACTTCTTGTCCTTTTAGAATTCAGTTTCATGGGAGAGAGATGGATTTGTACAGATTTAATACAGTGAAACCAGGGATATCAGTGGCTTGCGGAGGAAATGAGTTGACATTGAGAGGTCATTGATGAGATTCCAAGCCAAGGTGATAGTGTGGGCAAGATGTCAAGGGTTTTGAGAATTCCCATGTGTCTGAGAGTGTTGAGGGCTCTCCTGTAGCAACAATGGTGATCTGGGTTGGAGGGAGTACATTTAGAAAATTAAAGACTGAATAGCATGGATTTTTACATTTTAAGGAAACATGTTACCAGCATTCATTAAAAATAAGACCCCAGGAATTACTACAATGAATAGGCAGCAGTAATTTAGTCTGATAATTTCAAGTGGACAAATATTTCAAAGATATTTGGATTTTGTAGGCTGTCCTAAATTTCTAAAACGTTCCTCTTGAATTTGTGCATTTTATTATCTATGTGCTTAGGTGCTTTATTTTAGCCCAGAGACTAAGGATCAAATAGCATTGTTCCATATCATCAGAAGTCTCTGTTTGTGATGTATTCAACCCATGGTCATCAACTTACATTTTTTAATTGGTCTCATCAGAATTTAAAATTTTGGTGTGGCATTGTCTGGGCAGTGGTTCATTTACATATTTCACATATATTTATATATTTCATATAGAAAGGAAACCATGATCAAAAGCAAAAACCACAAAGCACAGGAGACAACTAAATAAACAAACTTAATTGGCTTGTGATTTCAAAACTTCAGAGTCTGTGATATGCCATAGTCACTATGGAAGTCTAAAGAAGATAGAGTAACTAACAGCTCTGAAAATGGCATGGTAAGTATTTAGAGGACTGCTTAGCATCCCCAGAGTAACACCAGTGTTCCAGTGTTCTGTAGATCTCCAGTAAGAACTAAGGAGGTAGATCTACTCAGCTGTCACATGACAGGGGTCAGAGAGCAGCTACAGCAGGTGGTCAATGATTAGCCTACTGCATAGCTGAACGGACACAATGAATTCCTGTGATGGAAATCCTCCTTATGTCTTGTGTCTTATAGGATGATATAATTAATTTTATTATAGCTTAGGTTCCTCCTGCAAGCCATTATTTTCCTATAAAATAAACACAGCCTACGGGTACCTATTATAATAACTACCACTTTTATTTACAGGTGTTTCTTGGCAATTACATACTCCTCTTAGTCACCAAAGTTCGTGACTGCTTGGGAAATTGAAGGTATTTCTGTCTTCAGCCATTCAGGTCCAAGCCCAAGGACTAAACAGCCCTTATCTTTCAGAGAACAGTGTTGCATGAGACTTGAGGCTATGAGAAGTGAATGTTATGAAGTTTTCTTAGTTGGAATGTTAGATTTGGAAGCTCCAAGAAATGTGGAGCCCTGGCCCTAGAGTCAGAGTCTTGTGGGAAAGGCTGCACTGGCTGACCTAAACAAGCCCCGCCCCTGGAGTTAGAGTTTTGTTGGAGTGGCTGGAATGCCTGTCCTTAACAAGCCCCAGGTGGATGAAGAAGCTGGTTGGCAGATGGACCACTGTGATGCCAAGGAGATACTTGAAAGCATGCCACCTTTGTTCACGAACTCCTAGAGATGCATGTTATATCATTGCTAAATCAGATGTGAGCATTTTAAATGGTTTCCTGTTGGAAAGAATATAATAATATTTCAAAAGAGAATTTCCAATTTTTTTTCTGCCTCTGGTTTTCTGTTAACCGATGGTGAATTATATACTAAAGCTTCTTCAGAATTGTGATGTTACATTTTTCAGTACCTGATGTGGTTATATTGTGTCCCCCAATATATTGTGCACCCTAATAAACTTATCTGGGGTCAGAGAACAGAACAGCCACTAGATAGACATAGAGGCCAGAAAATGGTGGCACTCACACCTTTAATCCTAGCCTTCTGGAGGCAGAGATCCATCCGGATCTCTGTGAGTTCAGAACCACACCAGAAACAACCAGGCATGGTGATATACACCTTTAATCCCAGCACTTGAGATCTCATGTCTTGCTTGGGAAAAACACATGCCTTTAATCTCAGGAAGTTATGGCAGGAAGCAGAAAGGTATATTAAGGCGTGAGGACCAGGAATGAGCAGCTTTTAAGCTTTTAGGCTTTTAGCAACAGTTCAGCTGAGATCCATTTGGATGAGGACTCAGAGGCTTCCAGTCCGAGGAAACAAGATCAGCTGAGGAGATGGCAAGGTGAGGTGGCTGTGACTTGTTCTGTTTCTCTGATTTTTCAGCATTCATCCCAATACCTGGCTCCGGTTATTTCATTTATAAAACTGTTTAGCAATTAGTTTTATAACCTGATGTCATTGTCTGAATGGCTGCCTTTAATTAGATCACCTCTCCCCAAAGTGAGATTTCTTTATCCAACTCCAATTGAGTTTCTACATCTAGATATTTCATGAACACATCTGAAGCAACCTGCCATCTCTCTCCCCAGTGCTGCCCTGATTCTGTTTTTCCTCCATCGGTCAATAGCATTGACCTAACTACCCAAAGCTGACACAGAAGTCCTTACCTTATTCTTCCATAAGAGTCATCTCCACAGTCTAATCAAAGCCAAACTCCATTTCATCTTTCAAGTTGATTATGTCCTGAACTTGATTCTGCACTGCTAGCCTCTCATTTCCAGAGTTGGACAAATAGGCAAATACTAGAGTCCTCTTTAGAATATTGTACATTTCATATGCATTTCTGTAAATGTTGTATTTCTGAAAAATACCCACTGCGATAGAGAAGCAGAACTTGTAAATAAGAGTTTAATTTTTAAAGGAAGAATGGCATTATTGAGCACACTCTCTGAGAACAGTGGTCCAGACGGTTATAAGAGTACTGCCTGCATCCCACAGCAGAGGGTGGAACCGTAGCTCATATGTACACTGAAGACTGAAGACACTATGACCTAATCATGATGAAGATGTGTTTTTATCTTATAAGAAATCTAGCTGCTCAAAAATATGGTTACAGTTAAAATAGAGTGCAGACCTAGGGAGGCTCCTCTGCGGGTATTGCGAAGGAACACTCGGGCTCTCTCAGAAGCCTTGGAGGTTGATGTGTCTACAAAAGGTATCATTTTGTGACAACATTTGTTTTCCTTTGCTTTTTGTTGTTCTTTTCCTAGTGAATTTTGTGGCTAGGCTAGTAGATTATTGACTTGTTTCTTTGTCATTGTGGTAGCTGGACTGAGTTCTCCCCACTTCATGATACTGCTCACCATGTCTATTAGGCAACTATAGTTTTGTCTGTAAAAGTTCATTAGCTGTTGTATGCCTGTGCAGAGAGAAGGAGAATTGGCTGCAAAAAGGACCAATACACTTTCTAGTCTACACTGCGGCAACGATTCCAGCACTGTACGTATTTGTCAAAACAAATTCAAATAAACTTTAGTCACATATTAATGAACTTGACTCTTTCAAAAGCCCCCTGTAGAGTAAGTTGGCTTTTATGGGTAGGCCACTTACTTAGGCATAGCCAAGACCAGGAGAGGAAAAAACTGGACCTGGACATTTCAGATGTAAAATTAAAGGGGTTATACTGTTCCTGGGGGATGAATAAGGTCAATGGGCCAATAAACACGATTTATTTACAAGATCAGAGGTTGAGAAGCAGCTTTCAATTCCTAATAAATCAATGGGAATGGAAAAGGGGAAGAAAACATAAATCAAGCCTGAGTGTTGCTATCTTTTTCCTTCTTATCTTTTCCAATACAGCTCTCCACTACACCCCAACCATTTGTGCATCTCTGTTTTTCATCTATTTGAAAATTTAAATCTAGCGACAGTGTTTCTCTGCAATCCAGGAACACAAGGCTGGCGGGAGACACTCTTGATGTTCTGCTTCATTTCCCTTGATGATGCATTCATTCAATCACGTACAAATTATTTATTGATTAACTCAGACAAGTGGAGCACTGTTTTCACGCTCAGAATTTATCCTAGTGTAGGACCCAAACCAGAACAATCATAATAAGCAATGAATAAATCAACAAGTGAATGAATGAATAATTCGTTCATATTCATAATCATATTAAGATAAATAAGCTTATGAAAGAAAGTTTTAGAAAATTAAAGGGGCTATTATGTGTTGACTCTGTTCTTCCCAAGTTCATATGTTACAAGTACAAACCTCCAGGACCTCAGAGCACTATGTTTGGAAATGAGGGCATTTTGGATGTAATTACGCAAGATGAGCTCATTCACCTGGGCCTAGATCCAATATGATTTGTATTCTTATGGGAAGGAGAAACTTGAACACAGACAGACAGTCCCACAGAGAGAATACTAAGAGAGCAAGGCAAAGATCACAGTGATGTGTCGACAGGCCACAGAACACTAGAGGCTGCCATTGCTAGAAGCTGAGAAGGGGGAATGGAAGAAGTTCCCTGTTCTCTTCAGAGAGAATCAACCCTGTTCATGTAGAAATGTAAAATGAGTCATTTCTGTTGGTGAAGCCACTTACTTTACCTTGTTTTTCTACAGTAGCCCTAGAAAATAAATTCCAGGCTATGAAAAAGCAAGCAACAGAGATCAAGGGTGGGCAGGAATCTTTAATAGGAGTCTGGCTCATCTTAGCCACTTCACAGGTAGACCGAAAAGTGGAACCATTCCTGCCACCTGCTGGAAGAGCTGGGTTTTGGTCCTTCTTCCATATACACGTCTATGGTAGCTCATGGGGGTTTTATTGAGTGATATATTTCTATTGTTGTCTACCCACCAGATCAGGATCATTTCAAAAGGACCGTCTCATCTTGATTCCTATGTCTTGATTTCTACCACAAAGCCCCAAGGCACACAAATTCATTAAGAATTTGACATGCATGCATTGTGTTTCCATAATGAATATGTAATTTGATGTAGATTGAAAATATAACCTGTCATGAAACAGGGCCTTTCTAAGCAGTTCACTGGGAAGCAAGACTTCCTGAGTCTCTGAGAGACACTAGGAATAGCTTCTCTCTTTGTGTGAGAATTGTGTCTGATTTTGACAACCAGGAGGGACAACATTGTCCCCGCACATCTCATCTTTTAAAAGTTTAAATGGGCTAACACCATGTAATAAATATCTGGCGTTGGCTAAACACTTAAAGGTGTTAACTACTTTATTAATGTTCTTAACTGTACTTTCAAAGTCGTTCAGTGATTTACTGGGTATCTACTATGCACCTGGGTCACTGGGTAAAATGGGGGCATGGGATTGTTTTTAGTACTTACCGACTTCCAGTCTCATGGGGAAGAAGATAAATCAATCACAGAATGAATAAAAGCAGCAGTTATGATCGTTGCTATGAAGGGCAAAGCCTGATATTTTGAGATCACAGGTAGGGAATTTCACTGATTTAAAGGTCAGGGACAAGGACTTGAGGTTTTAGATGTGAAAAATGATTGGCTCCTGAGGACATGAAGAAGAGTGTAACAGATAAGAAGAGTGGTCACTTCAAGATCCAAGCGTGATAGGATCTTTCTTGTTAAGGAGGGGAAAGAGGTCAGTGTGCCTTGGGTGAAGCTGCTGATAGGTGCCTGGCTCCAGGTGAAGCTGAGTTCAAATGCAGCAGCTAGCTAACACAGCACTGTCACTCTGTTAATCATTTGGTGCACAGGCCCTTGTATGAGTTGTTGTAGGTGAGTGATGGGCAACATTGTACTCAGTTTCATTTTGAATATCTCTCAGATTGCAGAATGGAAAATGACGAAGATGTACCTCATGAGAGGGAAGGATGATGGTAACTTGGGCTCAAGTAGTCATGGTAGAAATGAAGAGAATTGATGGAGTAAAGGTCTACCAAGGACCAGCACCAGCCAACTGGCTTATGTCATGGCTATGAGGAGTCTAATTTTTCATTACACAGATGCTATAAAGAGATGGTTTGGGACATACTGTGTGCTTTGAGACATTCAAATCTCTAAGGTGCTTTGAGACATCCAAGTGAAATGTGCATTGGTTAGTTAGGAATGTGGGTTCGTGGTGCACAAATGAGTCATATAAACATGAGGTCCCAAGGCTGCCATTGTCTGAGGGAAAAATGTTAGTGAGAGGGCATTTTGTGGTTTGATATGGAATACATAGCCAGCCCTTGGGAAAGAGACGGATCAACTGGCTCAATGTGTCATTATTTCTTCCATCTCAGCAATTTCTATTTTGAGTCCCCAATCCACTGCTTGGTTCAAACCCAACCACAGTCAGAGACTTGGACATTTCTTCAGAGCATGCCTTAGTTGAGGGAGTGAGTGGGGCTGGGACCTTGGGGTGGAGACATAAAATTTCCTCTGTTGTTTGTCTATACAGTCATATAGTCTAAGTCCATAGGACTACAGTGAGATGTCCATGTCCTGTCTGTGAGACCCCTGAGGTACCTGGCTCCTTTTGCTACTTCCTCACAGTAGGGGGGAGATTCTTCTGCTTCTCTAGCTCTGTGTTCCTAAACTCCACACTCAGCCGCCTCACCAGGATGCTGCCATAGGAACCAGGTCTTCCATGCCCTCTGCTCCCAGCACTTGCCATTGTATGTAGTCTTCTTATGTCAGCTAGGACGTGGGAAGCAGCAGTTCCCTTCCGTCTACTGAGAGCCTCTGGAAGATCCTGTCATCTCCCAGTGGCTCTAACCACACCAGCTGTGGAATGAGGCTCAGCTCTGATTCTTAGTAGTCTAATTTACCTTTGCTACAGGGTCACCCCTGTTTTTGAAAACTTATGGAGCAATAAGTAGCACTTTTCATCTTCTATTTCAAATGATCTTTTCTCCAAAGAAACAGTTTCCACAGAGCCCACCTAAGCTCCTCAAACACAATAGGAAATAGCATGAAAGAAAAGATTGATGTTTAGAAACTAACCCAGGACACAACCAGGAAAAGAACATTCTCAGGGATAGTTCTTGCAGATCAAGACTTAGAGTTTTCCTCTCATGACCCCTTGTCCCTAAAGTTCTTTACTTAACTATGGGTAATATATGCATGTAAAACAAATCAAACATTAACTAATAAGAAATCATAAAGAAATTAATTTTAAAGTAATCATTTGATATGCATATAATTTTAACATTCACTAAACACAAAAGTGACTGTGCACACTACTGAGGTGGATGTGCCTGTTTATTTTGGTAACAGAATTAAATCTTGGCTGAATATTTGATAGCACAGGATGTAGCATCTTTAGTGGTTCTCAGAACTAATTGCTATTTTTAATTTTAAAATCATCAAGGCTGATAACACTGCCTTGAATAAAATACATAGAACAAAATGGCACACACATGTTTAGGATCATTCCAGGAATTGTTAGGAACTCTGTACTAATCCCAAGCCAAAATTCATTTAATAACTACTTTTTTGAGACAAGGTATCTCTGTGTACCCCTGTCTTGCAACTCGCTATGCAGATCTGGTTGGCCTCAAACTCACAGACATCCTCCTGCTTCAGCTGGGGTTAAAGTTGTGTGCCACCAAGCCTTGTTTCATTAATAATTTTTAAATGAACTCAAACAGCAACTTTTGAAATCAAACATTCTAATAATATGCGATCCACAGATATATCAATTTGATATTTGCATGCTGAGGAATGGCAGTAAGAAAATATTACAAGTTTCTGTTTTAATAGTCGAGCTGTTGTGTTTTGTTGAGAGCAGAAAACTTGGCCCGTGCCATAAAAGCACTGAGACTCGTAACACAGGGTAGTCTGGAATCAGAGCCACCGTTTCAGACAGCATCCGTTGGTGCTGCGTGGCATGATGGCAGACAGTGTGAAGTGCTCACACTGTGCTCACAACTAAGGCTGTAAGCGCAGCTACAGAGTGCAATGTGATTTTTGTTACCACATTTAATTTAAAATGAATTTATCCAGAAATCTTTTACTCCTGCCAAATTCTGGGGCAATCCCTACTTTACGTTACATAAACCCATATAGGATGTGACTCATAGCTTAAGATATTAGATTCTAGATGTCTTCTAGTCAACTAAATTGCACAGATGTTGTGCAATTAACTGCGTGGCCAGAAGGAGATGCTGTATATACCTTGTGCATGTTTAATCAGTCTATAAATCTTAATTGAGATAGAAGTTCATCCAGTTCATTGTATGTACTATTTTCCTTCTAGGTCTGTCTTAACTGAATTTAAATGGTGCCAAAATTACAAAATTCCCTGAAATTAGTGGCACTGAAATCATTGTTCCTTTCTCTGTAAGGTCAATAAAATAAAATTGCTACAGCCATACTTCATAATACACAGTCTTTCAGTTTCTAAGAACCATAGAAGTTACGTACTGCTTTTCAACATTAACTTGTAAAGTGAGGTTTGAATGTAACACCGCAAAATTACATTAAATACACTGACATATAATTGTTCCATTACTGGAAAAATAATAAATATTCCTAGGGGATGAGAGGAGAAAGTACCAGACTGGATTTTCATTTTATTAAGAAAAGTTTTTAATCCCTATTCTATTCTAGTGAAAAACATGATAAAGTTTCACGTCTAAAGATACAGTCCACATTTACACAGGTATATAACAGAAATATAAACCATCACTTTCCAGGCCGTGGGATCATCACAGACAGCAATAACTTCAGTTTAGGACAGTGTCCTCTGTGGCTTGCACTTCAGAACTCTGATATGAGTAGTTCTTAACATGGCAGAGGGAAAGTGCAAATGTTTCAGTTCATCATGTTGGTACTACATAAATACAAGTCTTCAGAAAAGCAGTTCAAGAGAGCAATAAAAGTCTAATATACCTTCTGATGTAGATATTAGAAGCGAGCCTGATTTCCTTGTAATCTTTTGCCCAGTGATCACACTACCCATTACTCTGCATGTGACTAACCTGGTTTTATAATGTTAAAATGTTACAATGAAATGAATTTGCTTTGATAAAACAGGGCACATAGGGCATGCAAGAAAATTTCTGTTATTGTATGTATTATCTTTTCTTCTAAGATAAATGAAATCTAACAGAAAGCAGATGGGAACAGATGGTCTGATAGCCAATAAAAGTTCTTTTATAGATCTGGTAAGAGGCTCTGAGTGAGCAGGCCTAGTTATGTATCTCTGTGAAAGAACTTAATGACATAAATTTACAAAATTCTTCTTATAGTTTGTTAATGTTCATCGACCTATGTAGATCTGTCTGTGAGACCTGGGATTTGAGGACCTGATAGAACGGGGCACACTACAATCTAATGCTGAAGGAAAACCTTACTTTTGTTTAATGCCCTTTTATTCACAAATGTGACAAAGAAAGCAATGATCCAAGGAACGTTGTTTGAGTTCAGGAAAACATGTAAATAAATGTCAGTAAGCACATACTAAATAGTAACAGAGCAGCCATTTCCCAGAACTTTTTCAGGACAGACCAGCTTAAACACAGCTGCCTGACACATACTATAGATTGTATCTGGGAAACAAGAACGCAAGGCCATACCCAGATCCAGAGTGCACTGAGGACAGCGTTCAGCATGTCCGTTACCAGACTGGGTTCTATAGCTGTATTCCGACATCCAACAAGAATAAACATATCTTACAAATTGAATGTAAATGTAACACAGGAGGCACAAAATCACATCCAAGAACAATCTTGGGAACAAAATGCACCTGAGGTAAAAGCCTCTGCTTTTTTTTCCTGGAGCCTCTCTCGGTTCCCCAAGGCATTATTCACCATGGGTCATTCTTTTAGCCATGTTCTGACAGTACATTTACATTTTCCCAATGCCTTTGACTGATTTTTCTAAAAATTCTTCCGAGCGTCAAATATCTACAATGTGGCTCCTATTATAAATAGTGGTATTGCTCCACTATTTATCTCCACTATTTATCAGCGAGGGGCATGGTGACTTCAAAGCAGCTAATTTCAGCTAGAAAACCTAGTTTCTAACCATGAAACAGAAGTTTAATGCTAAGATCAGAAACATGTCTAATTCTTCATGTCAAAGCTTGTATTTTTTATTCTGATACAAAACACCGTGTTTTAATTACATTCAAGTCAGAAGGAAGTTTACCATGAAGGAAAAGATAACATTAACCTTGTGGTATTCCGTGGAAAAGAAACTGTGGGTTACACAAACCGTCTTTTAAATTTCTGGCTAGCCGCAAAGCCAGCCATGGGAAATGAATAGAACATATGTGTCTCAGTTTGCCAAGTAAAGGCAGATGTCGCTTGGAGTTTCAAAGCTACTTGCAGCTGTATTTCTAAACCAAAAGCAAAGGCTGTCGGAGTCAAAGCTATAACTGGCATATTCTTTTGTTCAGTGTGTCTAGCATACCTTCTAACTATTTTATTTGATGCTTGTGATTATTAATTATTCTGATTACTACTGTGTCTTCATAGCTAGCGTGTGAGATTCATGAGACACTGTGTAGCTCGATGCTTCTTTAAATCTCTAGTAATAGCAGCACACGGCAGACTAGCAATGAGGCTCTGCATTCACCCTCATTTGGTTGTACTGCTATTAATGCACAGTGCTGCAGGGGGCTTTGGCCTGAAGAATTCAATTTTGTTTATATTAGCATCAAAATAAGCTTTCCCCCTTTTGTCTCCCAACCCCCCTAAAATAACAAAAACACGGTAAATGGAAAATGGCTTTATAATGGACAATGAGGGACAAAACACAGTGAGAAAACTAGTGGGCAATAAGAACCAGTCACTCCAGAGAAGGAGAAAATCTTATCCTTTAAAAAATAGAAATGAATTAATTCAAAGAAAAAAATAATAGCCTTTTTGTTTGCAAGCATGCTGGAGGCAGGGCTGGGCTATAGTTGCCAGCTTGATTATAGACTCAGGATAAATATGGGTAGGATGAAATGTCATGTGTGTAGACCAGCCATGCTCCCAAGAAGCAGTAGAGATGAAAACTCTACTGTATTTATATTTGTATTGTAGGGAGATGAGGAGGGGATGCTATGGGTGAGATCACAAATGTCTCTCCAGGGCTAATGGCTTTGTCACCCACCTGCTGCACTGTTGGGAAGTGGTAGAATCATTAGGGCCTAGTGGGAGAAAGTTAGGTGCTTGGGTACATGCCTTGGAAGGGATTTCTCTCTCGTTGCTTCCTGGCTGTCATGAGGTAAGCAATCTTCTTCCATGAGCTCTCACACTACATTTTACTGTACTGTCACACACCCACGTGACAGGGTCTAAAACCTCTGAAAACTATCACCCAAAGCCAATATTTCAGAGACTTTGTCACAGCAACAGAAAGCTGCCTGGGAAATAGTAAATCATCTTATCCTCAGATTATAAGGAAAATCTCAAAGAATCCTAAACAAGGCCCCAGCCTCTAGATTTTCCATAAGCTTACTTCAAAGATCTGGATTAGAAAGCTGGTAAATAAAAGCCTTTAGTAACGAGTCATTCAAAAGAACTAGTGTACAATCTATATGCAGTTTTTACAGAAAAGAGGAAAGGCAAAAACATTAGGATGAACAATCATCAGAAGTGTTGTGAGATAGGTAACAGTTTTAATAAACACTTTGCCACAGATTTAAACAAATACAGTGAAGTAATTATCTTTACGAAGCAAGATATAAAAGCACGTGATATCTGGTTACCTGTGCCACAGTTACCTTGAGTGATTCTTCCACAGGACATCTCAGTCTGCTCTGGAGCCTGATCCATTCCATATCCTGCTCCCACATGTCACAGTCTCTCCACCCTGGCTACTATCTCTGAGATGCTGCCTCTGCACCATCCACTGGTCTCTTCAGCTTTGGCCTCATCCCCTCAAGAAACTCCCAAGCCAACCAGGCTACTACCCACCATGGGATTCCAGGCTAGAGGGCTGAAACCTCCTGTCAAAAGCTAACCAGTATCCTAAATCAATGTGCCTAGATCCCATTGCAAAAACAAATAATATGATAAAACAAGAAAATGTGCACCCTCTGTTAGTAACCAAAGCTTAGAGGTGTGGAATATTCCTTTGTACTGTGTAAATGTATGTCACTATGATTGATTTAACAAACAACTAACTGGCCAGTAGCTGGACATAAATAAAATATCTTGACTTCAAAATTTAAGTCAAAAGATGTGTTACTTTGGGAAAGAGGTTCCAACATCCTCAAACAACAGGAAGTAGCCTAGAGAATGATGTCCATATTCCCTAAAATGGATTATGGATATTTATTAACATTTAGGGGGAGTTGGTTACAATTTGTTATTGGTAACAGTCAGGAAAAAAAAAGCTGAACAAAGGAGATTAGATTCAAGGATCTATTTCTGAAAACAAAAACAGGGATATAGAAATTACAGGATAAAGAGTAGATTATTGAATCTACTTTTAAACAAAAATAGCAACTACTAGTCTTAAATATTTTACATTGGTATAGATTTTGGTATATTGACACAAATTTAAAGCTGATTTTATTATACTGTATGTATATTTCTACTCTTGTTTGGGGTACTGTGCTTATCCAACTCATTTTAAAATGTAATGTGTAATTAAAAATACAGATTAATCATCATCTATAATAGTCAAACTTGTAGTCATATTAGGTATGTTTTCAAGGTCACACACAGATATATTTCAGATAGATAGGTAAATTTCAAATATTTAAAAGACCTACAAAGACATTTAAAATGTTTTAATAACTTAGACTTTTGACATGAGACACATCTGCTCCCGGTGGCACCAATGACTTCAGAAAAGATGATGAGCATTGTGGAACCTCCATATTGAGTTCGCTTTCTTTATGGTACAACCTAGCCATTTGGGCAAAGAAACTGCCCTTGCCTCAATTACTGACAGTATACTGTCCAAACTGGGCCAGCTGGACACAAAAGAAAGTGACTGCCAGACTTTGCCAATACAATGTAGGACAATTCTTCAAAATTCCCTGCTTCTCAGAAATGTCTGTCAGATATACTAGGCCTATAGGCCAAAGTTGGATGCCCCACTGTTACAGAACTTTGGGTAACTGTCCAGGAGCCAGATGTCCCTGTTTGGCTAGATAACATTTCACTCTTCTGAGGTCTTTGATGGAGTTAAAGACTAGATAGTCATAGTTAAAGCTTTCCTTAGTTAAGATAAAAAATTATTTAGTTATAAAAACTTTAGAGTCACAAAGATAAAATAGATAATAGAATATTTTCTCTAATTTTGCCAAATACAAATGGACTAGATATTGTAACTGTAATTCTTACTTGATAACTGTTTTTTGTTGTATGTGATTTTATTACATTAAAATTAAAACCTTCCTTTTTAATTAGTCAAAAATGGGGAAATATGGAATATTTCTTTACACTGTGTGAATATATGTTGTTATGATTGGTTTAGTAAACAAGCTGACTGGGCAAAAGCTGAACAGGATAAGGTTAGGCAGGAGAGCCAAACAGAATGCTGAGAGGAAGAAGGGCAGAGTGAGGAGTCACCAGCAGATGCAGAGAGAAGCAAGATCGGCATGCTGTGCTGAGAAAAGGTACTGAGCTACATGGCAATGTGCAGATAAGAAATATGGGTTAATTTAAATGTAAGAGTTAGCCAGTAACAAGCCTGAGCTATTGGCCAAACACTTACAATTAATATAAGCCTCGGTCTGTTTATTTGGGTGCTGCTGGCAGGACAGAAACTTCTGCCTACATGTAGGTCTATGACAATGAGGATAAGAGGGTCTAAAATGACCGTGGCATTTTGGTTCTAGCCCTCTAAGGTCAGCTAAGACCCAGAGTATGTTGAGACCCCTCTGGGAAATCTCCTGTCCTTTTGATCCAAAAGGCTATGGAGTCTCTGGAGATTAGATTCTATGCAATTCATATCCTGCAGGCAAGAGAGGTGATAGAGGGACATGTTCTCTGTGTTCCAAAGGAAGTACATGGTCAGTAGGATCGACCCAGGTCTGTTGATGGCACAAATGACAGAGAAAAACATAGAGTTGCCAAGGGCTTCTCCTGAGTTCCCTAGAGTAACCACCAAGGAATCTCAGCTGACTCTTATTAAAATTTATCCATGATCTACTACATGGTCTTAAACACTCAAAAGGAAAGTATAAGCTAAGCAATAGTTGCCACCAAGGCAACTTCTGCAGGTTTAAAGGGGGAAATCCATCACATTCCAAGAAATATCTAGCTGTGTTCACTTGTCTAAGACTAATCCCTGTTTTCCAGAAAAGCTCTACAGTGAGAAATGAGAGACCTACTGCAACAGTAATAGAAGGCTCATATGCTCTCTCCAAAAGATACAAAGGTCAACAAAGGGCAGCTAAGTACTTGTGCCCACCAGACAAATCCTCATGTAAGCACTCTCTGCCTCATTAAATGGCTCATCAGGCTTGTTTCTTTCAGAATTCAACAAGCTCTTATACAACAGAGATCCTGACACATCTCTTCCAGACTGGATCCAAGGTAAAAATCACACTAGTCAAATGAATCTGTCACTTTCTAGTCAACGAAATTGGCTGGTACTCTTATCAGAGTAGCACCTCTGTGGTTATTTTACCTTGCTTTGCTCTTTGGTCCTTGTTAGTTTATGGTTGATGTCCTCAAGAGGTCAACACTAAAACTTCTATAATCCCAACTAAGAAATGCCAACACCGAACCATGCTGATGATTTCCTCCTCCTGAGGGCAGCTGGCCATCAGAGACACTGCCATGCATCCTACACCTCCTTAGTGTAACTCTGGGGAAAAAACATCCACAACTTTCCTCAATATCCCTACTCAGTTCCAAAGCAGCCAAGGGATGTTGACATCCTGTGCCCCAAAGAATTTGGTTCTGAATTCTTGAAGGGGAAGTGTTATGATGAAAACAAACATATAAATTACATTGATCAAAACATTATAGTTAAAAGGTGAGTAAAAGGTGTTATTGTTAGATGTGGTAGTCAAACGAATGAGATAAAAGACAAAGCTCTAAAAATTAAATTAAAAAACTCAAAGGCTTTAGAGTTAATTAATTCTTTTGTTACATTTGGCCCAGAGTGTATTATTAAATCAATTGATTTTATATGTTACAAAATAATTACTAGAGAAGGGAATGTCCCACAACAACCTATGGGTGACCTCAGGGCTGAGTGTAATGTCCATCATGTTGATAAGTTGCCATGTGTTGTTTGACGTCGCTGAGAACCTGCTTCTGGAATCAGGGTTGCACTCCCCTTCTTGGACCCAAGCATGGCTGCCTCAAAGTGTCCTCCAAGGTCTCTGTGTGGGGTGGGCTGCTTCCCTCCCCAACCTTCCTCTGACTCCGTGGCAGCAAAACAATCGAAGAGTAAAAATACTGTGTCCTTGAGAAGAGCTAGAAGGTGAACCTTTCCCAACAGAGGTCGCTATTGTTTATCCCCTGATATGAAAGTACCTGCAGTGGAAATGAGAAGGCATGGGAGGCTCAGCCATGGAAAGCAAGCACAGCCAACTCCACCTGACAGCCTCAGCTTCCTCAGTCTGTTTATCTGGATGTTTGTACCCTCCCCTTCAGGTGTTACTCTTCTGTTACTGTTCTTTACCTGGAGGCCTCATCAGAGAGAATCTCTGCTCTTTTCAGGACTCTCATGATTGGTAACTCCACCTGGCTGCCTTAATGAGGCCAGCCAGTTGTTTTCTGCTGGAGGTTTGACCACTCATTTTGATGTTTGGTGTAGCATAACTAGCTTTACTCTCTTGTAACAAGCATATTCTCAGCATTTCATGACCTTAACATTTTAGTTTTTGCTTTTCTAAGATAACCAAGACGAAAAGAAAAAGAAAAAAAAGCAAGCATTGGGTGGTCCTTTGAGCTCTGACCTCAGTGTTGGTCTAAGGACCTGGGTGTCTATTCCATGAGAAATAAACACACCCCACCATTGTTGACACTAATTGTGTCCTTCACTTGTGTCTTCTCAGAAGGAAAGCCAAGAATGAAATTACCGTGAGGGACAAGTTCCTTTTCATCACTAGGGGTGGCCTCTGCAGGCAAGGCTAAAGTCAGTTCCATGGTGGTGTGGGCTGTGCCCATGGGCAAGGCCCATGCTATTCATAGTGTGTGGAGAAGAGAGGCAAGATGCTCTTCTGGGGTCTAGAGCTTCCAAAACTCGGCAGCATCTAGTTTGCGGGGGAGAGACAAAAGTTAAGAGAGAAAGTATACTAGGAAACAATATACACACATAACAGATAAGGGAAAACTCAATGAAATTAGCCAGAAATTTCTTTCATTACATATAATTACTTATGCTGTGCTGTTATTTGACTTAGTATTATATATAATCATGTTTATAGATTATTAACTTTTGAGTTACTTCACCTAATCAAAATTGACTACAAGTTAGTGAAGAGACCTATTAGTGGAAATATTAAGGCCACTCCACGTAGTTAAAAGGGAGGTTTATTTTGTGGGGTAGCTTACAAGTAAAGGGATAGGTTACAGGGTCTGGGAGAGGTGAAGTGCAGTCCAGCGGCGTTCTCTGGAGAACTCTGCTCGGTCTACATCCAGCATCCAGGATCCAGGAACCAAGAGAGCCGGCGCATCCAGATCTTGGGTCTTAAGGGCTCCTGTCTCAGCCACAACTTGTAGGCGTGACAGTTACCGGAAGCCTCAGTGGGGTAGTACTTCCAGGTCAAAGCTACTCACTACAGAGATCGGCATCATTGAGGTGAAATCTTCTGGGAAGTATTTGCTCAGAGTTAGCACACAGAAGCTGTGTTCTAGAGGTGGCCAAGGTTGTACCTTGTGCTGGCAGCTGAACTTGGTAATGTGTAAGAGTCATCCAGGTAGTAATGGTTTTGCAGGCATTAAGGGGTCATGGAGAGCAGCTGAGGCTTGGCCATGAAAGACCAGGAGGGCCCTTTAGTGAAGGAGCAGACAAAGTAGCAGTAAAATCGCCAGGATTGGAGGGGTCATGGAAAAAACAGACTTTACACCATGAAGAGGAGCTAGGAGGGGCTCTCGGTGAAAGTGCAGGTGTATTGGTAGAAGTATTAAGGCAACTCCACGTAGTTAAAAGGGAGGTTTATTTTGGGGGGTAACTTACAAGTAAAGGCATAGGTTACAGGGTCCGGGAGAGGTGAAGTGCAGTCCAGTGGTGTTCTCTGGAGAATTCTGCTCAGTCTGCCATCCAACGTCCATGATTACCAGGAACCAAGAGAGCAGCACATCTGGATCCAGAGTCTTAAGGCTTCCGTCTTGGCCTTGCCTCTGGGGCAGGCCATAGGTAGGCACGACAGTTACTGAAGCCTCAATGGAGGCAGTACTTCCAGGTCAAAGCTGGAGCAGCTACCCACTACACAGGAGATCCCAGGACTTTGGAGATGTCATTACCAGGGGACAACTAAGAACAACCAAGAACAGCAGCTGTGGAGTGGAGCCCACCTGAGCCTACAAGACAAACTGTGTATCTTGCAAAGGGAGGAGCCTGAGAAGTGACCCAGGATCTTTGGGGAGCCCAGAAAATCATGAATAAATTCCTGATGATTGGATATTCAGTTGTTTACAAAGTTGAAATTTGGTTTTCCTTTGCTCCTATTGTGACTGTGCCCTGGTTCTTCCCTCTTGAAGTAGGAAAGTATTTAACTTATTTTTGATTTTACAGGAGCCACAGTTGAAAGACTTTGAACTTTTAAAAAGATTTTTGGAGGCCAGAAGAGAAAGTCAGATGCTCTGGAGCTGGAGTGACAGGCAACTGTGGATTGTACATGGTAAAAGTTTATCTTATATAAAATTTACCTCAATTAAAAGAGTCATGAAGAATGTTATAAATGAATATTGTAGCATGAATCTTAAAAGTTCTTATTAATAAAATCAAACCTGAGG
>CABHPH010133363.1:0-30109 GCA_902168325.1 Peromyscus nudipes | reverse complement strand
GGTGTCATTTTTTGTTGTTTTAGAATTGCTTCCTGCTCTCTGGGGACGACTATCTCTGTGGGGTCCTGGGAAAACACTAAAACAATGGTTAAGTCTCACTAGGACTAGCTGTAACATTTGTGGCCAGTCTCAGAGTAATGGGCAAAGCTCATCTGAAGTTCTGACTAGAGGTGTCAGATGAGAAGGAGAGATGGCTCAGCAGCTAAGAGCACTGACTGGTGTTACAGAGAGCCCAGGTTTAATCCAATGTCTGATCACGCCAGGATAAAAAAAAAAAAGAAAGATCCACATGACCCCTCTCTCTTTCCTTTTAAGAGGTCAGATACCCAGGCAAGAAGTCATGTACACAGACAAGAAGCACGGCATCTTTTGGGCTGGATAGCCCAAGGTCATGGGTGGAGCAAATACCACAACATACTAGCTTTCATGGAACCATCAAGTGCTATATGAGCAGCCAATATTCCTACCCTGCTCTGATGCCTTTGAACCACAATAATGACCGGCACAGCAAGATATCCCTCTGCGTGCAATAGTGGCACTCACAGTTTGTCAGTAACAAACAACTGTTCAGCAGCAGGGAAATCACGCCTGGTACTGGAAATCTAGAGAAGTACCTGGGACTAGTGAGGCATAGATTTTTTTTTTATTCTGGAATCTTTATTAAGGCAGCATGATAGAAATGGGCCACCAGCCCAAACCTTGTGGCCTAAGGAAAGACCTGTGTCAACAGGGCTTGACCTCTCCAAAGAGGCTCTGTCACCTCCAGAGCATCCATCCCTGCTTAAACCCTCTGCTGGAAGATGAGGTACAGAGCCTCAGGAGAGGAAGGCATGGCCCCATCCCAGGCTGTAGCAGCTCCTGGACCACAAAGCGGTAGCAGAGGGGAAGAAAATAGTAACCGCCAGGGTTACCACGCTCGTGGGGTACAGGCCTCACTGTACCCTCTTACAGTTGTATTCCAAAGCAATAAATTAAAATGACCACCAGCACCCCTCAAGACCCTTCAATCACAGAAGCTAAGCAGGAAGCAAAGCTAGTATTTGTAGGTTCTTGCCCCTCTGACCAAGGCCTAGACTGTTCCCTCTAAAAGCAGCTAGGAGCATGGATTATACGGCAGCCGTCTATTTGGCTCTTCGTGCGTGTCTATCAGGATGCCTGAAGGACCCAAATCCAAACGCACTGACCCTAGCGTGGGCAACACCTTTGGAAGGTACTGAGGCATTTTGGCAGTTGAGAAGATTAGAGCCCCGGGGAGAGGAGGGACCCAAAAAGGAATGCTAGTGCATGGGTTTTATCTGTTTGAATTTCTCTGACCATCATGGCCCAGAACAGCCAAGCCGGTCAAGTGGGAAGGAGGAGGAGCCATGCAAAGCCCTCATGGCCAACCAGCACCTTAGTGCACACTGGGGATAGGCAGGACCTGGCCCCTTGGGCTTTGTGAGGGGAAGGACCCCCCTCAGGCTTCAGATATGGCATGGATTGTTCCAAGAGGAAGGGAGGGGGTGGCAGTGACCCCTCCTCTGCTTGGTGGTCACCTGAGGGGGCCTGTCCCAAGCTACAGGTGGATGGCTGTGACATCTGTGGGTTTGCTGGTCTGACTGGGCCCCTAGCTGCTAGAGCCCCGGGGGGCTTTGGGCACTGGGCTGGGGGCCATCTGGGCAGCTTCCCTGAGGCTCTCCCTGAGCGCAGCTTCCATCTGCTCCTGACAGGCCCGCAGGCTGTCCACTTCGGTGCCTGTGATTCCTACCAGCAACTCTGTGAGCTCATCTCCAGACATATAACAGGCACTTAGGCCTTGCACTGCAGCCCCAATGCTGCCTGTGGTGATCATGGATGGAGGATACATTGCAAAGGTGTAATCTGTAGCAGAGGGCCAAAAAGGTCTGGGCATGCTTTTTGACCAAGGCCAATCGGTCACTGGGCAGAGAAAGGCGGTGCAGAATCAGAGCCGGGAAATCGTGTGCGATCACAGCAGCTAGGTCCCACTTGAGCTTCCCCAGGACCAGTACCTCCCATTCCCGCAACTGCCAGGGAGCCACAGCTTGGTCTGTATAGATGCAAGGCTTCTCAATAGTCAGGGGCGTGGTTTCGCGCAGCTTGGAGGCCAGCAACAGGCAGACCGTACCGAGAAGCCTTTCGGATGGGCACGCAGAACAGGTAGCGATCCAGGTAGTTCATGGCCAGAGGAAAGACATCCTCCTCTCAGCGCTGCTCCTCACACACCCTCAGCATCCAGTACACCAGCATCTTCCGCATGTGCGGCTTGATCTCCTTTTGCACGCACTGGAAGTGGGAGGCTCGCGGCACGTAGCGATCCTCCAGGCGGAGCAAGCTCTGCAGGACACGCTGGTCCCCCAGCAGCCGCGGGTCGGTCCCCACCGGGGCGCGTGCCGGGTGCCCTCACAACACGGCAGCTCCATCCTGCGACGGCTCGCGGGAGAGAGCAGGAGTGCGTGCTGGCAAGTCCTTGGAGAGGCGACACGCACCAGGGAGAGCGCGGGGTGCGGGCGGGTCTGGCGCTGGCGCTGCACTGTACCGAGAAGCCCCAGCCCAACCCGTCCGCCACCGGCGCGCACCGCTTCCCCTGAAGCATAGATCTTAGAGAAGAACCCGCTACCACTACTTGTAAGCCAGCATAGTTCCTAACTTATTCTAAATACTTAATCCTTATACCCACGCTCACCCCTCATCAAGGAAACTTCTCTTTGCAACCAATGGAGACCGTTACAGAAAACCACAACGGGTCAAAGTGCGGAGAACAACCGTTGGTGAGCGCCCAGCTCCAGTGGGTACACCTGTATAACATAACTCCTGCACCTAAGGCTCAGGGAACTTTGCGAAAGAGGGGATTGGAAAAAAAAAAAAAAAAACTATAAAGAGCTAGAGGACCAGGAAATGGGCTATGGGATTATGGGATTGTGTCTCCTAGAAATGTCAGGAACACTTCACCCGTGATACCTCAACACGGCTGCCTAAACAAGGCTTGAACAAGGACACCAGGACACGTGCTAACATAGAAGAGGGGGAAATCTCTTGGGGCCGCACCTGCTACTCAAAGAACTACCGGAATTTTTTTTTTCCCCCCAGACAGGGTTTCTCTGTGCAGCTTTGCGCCTGTCCTGGATCTCTCTCTCTGTAGACCAGGCTGGCCTCGAACTCACAGAGCTATGCCTCCCGAGTGCTAGGATTAAAGGCGTGCGCCACCACCGCCCTGCCAGAACTACCGGAAATTAAGGAAGGCTGAGAGTGGGAGAGAGAGTCTTTACCAGGGACGAGCACACCAATTGTTTATCGGATACTAAAAGGTCAGTCTGGAAATCACAAACATAAGCAACACTAAATGGACTCAGGAGTTGTATTTATGTATTTATGTGTCTGCTTGTATGTATGCAGCAACAAAAAGGCCATGAATTGGAGAGGGAGGAAAGGGAAGAGGGGAAATGATGTAATCTTACTTTTAAAAAGTTTCTTTCTTTCTTTATTTTAATAATGATGGTGCAGAAAGCTCTTCATGGGGCCGGGAGAGGGCTCAATGAATAACAAAAGCCTGATGACCAAAGTTCAGTCCTCAGAAACCACATAACGTTGGAAGGACAGAACTGACTCCACAAAGCTGTTGTCCGTTCCCCACACACACTGGCACACTTGTGCTCTCCCTCTCAGATGGTAAAATCAAAGAAACAAGAACGTGAATGGCACACTGTTGAGTCAAAAATTAAGGTCTTGGGAGCCGAGGAGACGGCTCAGGGTGTGTTCACTGTGCAAGCAAAGGTCTCTGAGTTCAATCCCCAGAACTCACATGAATAACCCAGGTGCAGCGCCACCTGCTTGTAGCCGCAGAAGTGGAGGGCAGAAGCAGGGAGATCACTGGAGATGCTGGCCAGCCAGGCTAGCCTATTTGGTGAGTTCCAGGCCAGGGAGAGATCTCAAAACACAAGGTGGACAGCACCTGAGCAACATTAGCCAATTCCTATGTCCTCTACACGTGAGTGCACACAAACATAAAAAGCTGCCATCACTCAGTGCTCTTTGGGACTTCCGAAATCAGCACAGGATCATGGGAGTTTTGTTTTGCATTTTACTTAATGACTTCAGAGTAACTTGCATTCAGATCAGAAAAAAAAATCGTACTTGGTCCCATCCATACTGCTCATAAATGCATCTTTTCCTGATCTGATGATAAACGCCAGCCTGCCATTCCATGCCTGAATCTCCTGGGGCTGTAACATGATGATCAGCCTGTTGTACCTGTGTGGCCTGCTGTATCTGCACGTGAAGGTACAAATCTCTTTTATGTCTGAGAGAGTGGGATGTGAGGTTCTCCTTTTGGGGGTGGGTGTTTGGTTGGTTGGTGTTTTTGAGACAAAGCCTCTATCATAGCCCTGGCTGTCCTGGAGACCAGGCTGACCTCAACCTCAGAGAGATCCTTCTGCCTCTGTCTCCCCAGTGTTGGGATTAAAGGTGTTCACCACACCTGTTCTTCAGAGGTTTTCTTTTTCCATCTTAAGCCAAGGAAAGATGGGTTTTATCTCAGAAAACTATGTAATGATTGAGCTTACTCTGTAACAGAAACAGTTAACCCATGGAGGCTCTGAACTACAGGCAATGAATTTTTATTTTTTAACTAGCTTTTTATTTTTTATATAGTTTTGTTGGACCCCAAAGTTTAGGGTCTCAAGTGGGTGCCCCAAGAACCCAGACTCCAGTCCAGTTGATGCAATAGCAAGAGGCTTTTATTGCGGCTGTATACAGTCCGGCAGACACTGCTCAAAGAGCAAGAGTTGCATCGTACTACAGTCACATAGGTACTTTTAAAGGAAAAGCCCACACAAGTCACAAGATTACAATTCCCATACAATCACAGAGTGATCACAGAGTGGGTTCAGTGGGTACAGTTACATCAACTTCAAGGGGGGTATGGGGGGGCGGGAGGGGGAGTTGAGCTTACACAAAGGTCACAGTGGTCCTTCCTGGAACATTTGCAACTTTCCCAGTCACAGTTGAGCACATCTCTTAACAGAAATCTCTTCACATTGTTATATTGTTGCAGGAGAGATTGAATAATGGTTGAGTCAACCTGCCCTGGGAACCAGATTTTTAGTTTCTCATTTCCTGGTGCTTGAAGTTTCTCATTTCCTGAGGCTTGGGGGTGTAAGTCTGAAGGGTTAGGGTCTTTCAGTTTAAAGAATTCCAGGCATGAATATTGTATTTACATCATTTCCACTCCATCCTCTCCTCCTGTTCCTCTAGTATCCCCTACCCAGTTCATGACTTCTTTAATACCCCCATCTGTGTGTGTGTGTGTGTGTGTGTGTGTGTATGTGTGTGTGTGTGTGTGTGTGTGTGTTTGTGTGTGTAGATGTACAGGTCTTGTTTAAGTGACCATGTTAAGATTTCATGAGTGCAGCTCCCTGTCACATACAGAACACTCTCCCAGCAGATGTACTACTGGTCGTCTGGCTTATGTAACAGTCTTTCTTCCTCTTCCATGATGTTCCCTGAGCCTTACAACAATGGAGTGGTTGTTTTGTAGATGTACCAACTGGGCATGGACATCTCATGGTCAGTTGTTCTCTGCATTTTGACTAGTTGGGATACTGTCTCTGTCTACCGCAAAAGAAGCTTCTTTGATGAGAACTGAGGGCTGCATTTATTTATCCACAGATATAAAGATAGGTACTTAGAATGCAGTTAGGATTTTTGTTTTGTTTTTCCCCTTTGAGACAGGGTTTCTCTGTGTAGTTTTGGAGCCTTTCCTGGATCTTGCTCTGTAGACCAGGCTGGCCTCAAACTCACAGAGATCCGCCTGCCTCTGCCTCCTGAGTGCTGGGATTAAAGGCGTGCGCCACCGCCGCCCGGCTGCAGTCTGGAATTCATACTGGTTTAGAAAAATGACAGTAGTTAGTAGTCTATGACATCACCAGTCACAAATAGATGCCTAGGGTTCTGGTACCAGGATGAATTCTCTCCCTATTGAGTGATCCAATTAGATGTCTGTTGGTTATGCCAAAGATAGATGTGCTATTGTAACACCCTTGGGAATATCTTACAATGCTGGTCATTGTCATGGTTCACAAACTTTAGATTATTAATTGCTTTTCTCCCTTGGCAGCTTGCATGCAGTGAGGGTCCTCAGGGAGGAGGCTTCTGGGTCAGTTCTAGCTTAATTTCTTTTTTTTTTTTTTGAAAAAAATTTATTTGTTCTTTGAAACATTCATACATACACACAATGATTTAATTTTTTTACTTTAAACATAATTCTTTATTGATTCTTTGGAAATTTCACATCATGAACCCCAATCCCACTCATCTCCCAGTTCCTCCATATCTGCCTCTCACCCCTGCAGTATGCTCCCCCAAATTAATTAAAAACAAAACAAAATGCTGGGCGGTAGTGGCACACGCCTTTAATCCCAGTGCTCGAGAGGCAGAGGCAGGTGGATCTCTCTGAGTTCGAGGCCAGCCTGGTCTACAAAGTGAGTTCCAGGAAAGCCAGAGCTACACAGCACAGTGATAATCTGTCTCAAAAAAAGAAAGAAAGAAAAGACAGAAAAACAGAATTTGTATCCACAAATGAGGCTATTCCAAGTTTAATTTTCTGGAGTTAGGTTATCAGACTCAGTATAACATTTTCTTTTTGGAGGGGACATAATTTCATTGTGTAGTCCTAGCTGGCCTGGAACTTTATCAAAAAGAAAATACACACACACACACACACACACACACACACAGAGAGAGAGAGAGAGAGAGAGAGAGAGAGAGATGGCTAATCTTGATTGTCAACTTGTCTACTTCTAGAATCAACTAAAACCCAAGCAGCTGGGCACACCTATGAAGGATTTTCTTGATTGAATCCTGTGAGGTGAGGAGAACTACCTTAAATCTGGATCATTTGTAATCAGAAAACCTACCCAAAGACAGTCACAAGCCTTTAATTCCAGCACTTAGGAGGCAGGGGCAGGTCAATGTCTAAGTTAGAGAGGTCAGCCTGGTCTTCAGATCGAATTCTAGGACAGCCAGATTTACACAGAGGAACCCTGAAAAAAAATATGGCCCACCCTAAATGGACCACACCTGTTTGTTTGTTTGTTTGTTTGTTTGTTTTTTCCGAGACAGGGTTTCTCTGTGTAGTTTTGGTGCCTATCCCGGATCTTGTTCTGTAGACCAGGCTGGCCTCCAACTCACAGAAATCGCCTGGCTCTGCCTCCCGAGTGCTGGGATTAAAGGCGTGCACCACCACTGCACAGCCGAACCACACCTTCTGATGGCAGCCTACCTAAAATGACACAGAAGAGGGAAGCCTTTTGCTTTTGACCTGCTTGCACTCACTCTCATTGGCAAGTTTATCTGTCCTGCTGCTGAGGCGTTACTTCAATGATCTTAGAACCCTTTTCTTCAGGATTCCAACATACAATGAAGACCAGCCTAGACATCAGTACTTCGGTTGCAGACTGAACAACTACTGGATTCCACTGCTGACCCAGCTGGACCACAGCCTGTACACTACTCTTAATAAATCATAGATATCATTCTATCGGTTTTGTACCGCTAGAAATTCCCAGTACTCACACAGTGAAGGCTGCATTTGGAATTGTGAAGGACTGAGGCATACGAGGCTTCAAGTCTTTAACATCCTTTAGTTAGATAATACCCTCAATTGCAGATCTCTGTAATATATAACTTAATAGTTATCTTAGTTAGGGTTTCTATGGCTGCAACAAGACACACTATGACCAAAAAGCAAGTTGGGGAGGAAAGGGTTTATTTGGTTTACACCTCAGCATTGCTGTTCATCACTGAAGGAAGTCAGGATAGGAACTCAAACAGGGCAGAATCCTTGGGGCAGGAGCTGATGCAGAGGCCATGGAAGGTTGCTGCTTACTGGCTTGTTTCCCATGGCTTGCTCAGCTGCTTTCTTATAGAACCCAGGACCAACAGCCTAGGGATAGTAATCACTCACCATGGGCTGAGCCCTCCCCCATTGATCACTAAATGAAAAAAAAAAGCCTTACAGCTGGATCTCATGGAAGCATTTCCTCAACTGAGACCCCTTCCTCTGATGACTCTAGCTTGTGTCGAGTTGACACACAAAACCAGCCAGTATAATAGTATTAAAATACTAATTTGATCTACCCAGCCTGGCATTAATTTTAACACCCTGTAAGTCTCAAAAGGATTTTTTAAAAAAAGATTTATTTATTATGTATATAGTGTTCTGTCTGCATGTATGCCTGCAGGCCAGAGGAGGGCACCAGATCTCATTACAGATGTTTGTGAGCCACCATGAACTCAGGACCTCTGGACGAGCAGTCAGTGCTCTTAACCTCTGAGACATCTCTCCAGCCCCTAAAAGGATATTTTAAATGTGTTTGTTTGCTTATTTTGGTTCAGGTTTGCTGTGTCCTGAAGGCCCAGAAAAAAAAAAGGAACTGGTGAAAGACAGCTTCAAGTCATCAACACCAACGTATCAAAGGGCTGGCGATGTGGCTTATTTAATAGCAAGCTAACCCTTGTCTAGCACTCAGGAAGCTCTGGGTTCAGTCCCATTGTGATGGTCCCATCAGGAATTCAAGGCCAAGCCTGGGCTACATGAGACCCTATCTCAGTGAAAATCAACAATGTCCAATGTTTTGCAGATTTTACTGTGGCAAGAGGACCCGGAAGCTATGCCTCCTCCTTCAGCAGAATTTATCTGTCGTTGGCTTGTGTATGCGCATGTGCATGCTGGTGTTCACAGAAGGCAGCAGAGGGTATCAAATCCCTTGGTGCTGGAGTGACAGGTGGTGAACTGTCTGAGGTAGGTGCTGAGAGGCCAACCTGGTCCTCTGCAGAACAGTTCTCTTGATCTGAGCCATCTCTCTAGTCCTCCATCTGACTTTGAGAGGGCCCTCTCCTGTGGTTTGTTTCTAGTTCATTTCCCCCAGCAAGACAGTTCAGAGAGGCTTAACCGAGTGATTTTTCCTCTTTCCCAGTACCTCATTCTTACCCCCGAATACTACGAAACTATCTGAAAAACATAAAAAAAAAATGTATTCCTTCTTTGGAGTCCCTTCCACTCTTTGAATTTTCTTTCTTCCTTTCTTCCTTCCTTCCACTCTTTGAATTTTCTTTCTTCCCTTCCTCCCTTTCTTCCTTCCTTCCTTCCTTCCTTCCTTTCTTTCATTTATTATGTACACAGTGTTCAGCCTGCAGGCCAGAAGAGGGCACCAGACCACGTTACAGATGGTTGTGAGCCACCATGTGGTTGCTGGGAATTGAACTCAGGACCTCTGGAAGAGCAGTCAGTGCTCTTAACCTCTGAGCCATTTCTCCAGCCCCGAATTGTTTTTCTTTACTTAATAAATCTACATAAGCTCTGGAGAAAAAGAGGGAGGGAGAGTAGAGAGAGAGAGAGAGGAAGGAAGGAAGGAAAGAAACGAAAAGTGAAAAAAAAATGTTAAAAATCCACCACGACGTAGATGCAAACAACTTCCCAGCTCCAGAAACCAAAACAAACTGAGGGTGGGCGAGACATTGCGCATGCGCAAAAAAGCTCCACGGAATCTGCATTTGGCGCGAAATTCGCGTGTGGTGGGCGAGGCTATGGACGGAACCGCTATTGATTGGACAGGTTTGGCGCGAAGTACCCCAGCTCCTGCTCCATGATTGGCTGGGGCGGGTGGCTTGGCGGAGGCGCGCGCAAAGCGGCAGCGCGGAAGGAGCACCGCGTGAAGCCTGCGCCCGGGTGGTCCCTCCTCGGCGGCGTCCTCTCTTCCGCGGTGGTCTTCCCTCAGCGGTTCGGACTCTCAGCGCTGCCATGGACCTCGCGGCGGCCGCCGAGCCCGGCGCCGGAAGCCAGCACCCGGAGGTGCGCGACGAGGTGGCCGAGAAATGCCAGAAGCTGTTCCTAGACTTCCTGGAAGAGTGAGTGGCCCCGGGGGGCTGGAGGGCCTGGCGGAGCCTGGGGCCCCGGGTGCTCGGGGTCGGGGAGGGATGGAACCGGTCCGGGCCGGAATCCAAAGCCGCGTCGAGCCCTTTTCCCCACCTTAGTGCCTCCCCGCGCTGTGCTTTGCTGCTTTCTCTTTGCTTTTCCGAGACAAGGTCTCCTCGAGCTCGCTGTGTAGCCAGAGATGATTTTGAGCGAGCGCTCTTCCTGCCTCCACGTCACGAGTGCTGGGATGACGGAGGGGCATGGCCATGCCCGGCGGATGCGATGCTGGGAGTAGAACCCAGCCCCGCCGTTTAATTCAGCGCTCACATCCCAGCCCAGTGAGGCCAGGGTTTGAGGGGGGACCCGTGACCTCTAGAGTAGGTTTGAACGCACAGCCGGGTACTGGGAGCTTGTCGAGCTTGCGGTGCTGCGAGCCTGGGACACCCCGTGTTGGAGAAAGTCCTAGCAGGAGCCTGTGGCTCGATAACTGCACAGTGGGGTGAGTTCTGCCCTGTTTGATGAAAGAATTGTTCTGGACATCTGCCTCCCTCCGTTTCTCCTCTTCCCTGCCATCCTTCAGGTCCTGGACTCCTAGCTTCCCACCCCTTGGTTTACATCATGCAGCCGGTACATACTAGTGCGGTCCTTACTCTTCTGCCTCCAATGTGGAGCCATTGACTTGGCTTACAAAATTCTTTTATTCATTCATTCATTCATTCATTCATTCATTCATTTATTTATTTATTTATTTATTTATTTTTTAGGATTATGCCAGTATGTAACAAAAACTTATTGTTTTGACCTTTTGGAGATGTGTGCAAAAAGTAGCATCTTGAAGTGCGTTCAGCCTGTTGTATCCCTACCATCCCTGTTGGAAACTCTCATCTTTCCACACAAACTCTACCTGTTAAACAGTTTTATGCGCCCCTTTCCTAGCCTACTGATAACTGCCACACTTACATCCCTGAATTGGATGATTATAGATGCCTTGTATACGTAGTGTGCGGGGCTAATTTTGCTAGACAGCTTATTGCAGTCAGAGGTTTCTTTGTAAGGCAGAGTAAAATTACATGGCATGTATATACCTACCACATATTGCTTACCCATTCATCTTCCTTTTGGCTACTTGAATTATACTGCTATCTTAGGAAATTCTGCTATACTTAAAACTGATTTTAAAAATTCATTTTCCTACTTTTGATAATGTTCTTAGTGCAGTTAGTACAACTGCTCGTACTTCACAACCCAGCTCAAGACTCTTGGAAAGTATAAACCAGTGGTTCTCAACCTGTGGGTCTCAACACCTTGGGAATAGCATAATCAGATTACGATTCATACCAATGGTGAAATTAGTTATGAAGTAGCAATGAAATAATTGTATGGTTGGGGGTCACCACAGCATAAGGAACTGTATTATAAACGGTGGCAGCCTTGGGAAGGTTAAGAACACTACTATAAACCTTTGAGGCAGTAGGCAGTAGCTGCTGCTTCCCTTGTGAGGGCAGTAAGCCTGTTTTCCAGGGGCTTCCTCCTGTCAGCTCTGGCATTCTCAGCCCTCTAGCCATCCTACCACCTCACAAAGGTATTGGAAAGGTTCTGCAGATAATAAAAGTGCCTTCACTGGGTGATGGGACACACCTCTAATCAGCAGAGACAGGCGGATCTCAGAGTGTAAGGCCAGCCTGGTCTACAGAGCAAGTTCCAGGACAGCCAGGGCTACACAGAGAAACCTTCCCTGTCTCAAAAAACAAAGCCCAAAAGAAGTGCCTTTACCTTTACTTGGTAGCTAAGTGTTGAAGCTAAGCATAAACGAAGACTTTGTTTTTAAATATCAACTTCCTTTCACAGAAGCAGCTTTGTTTTTGTTTACAGAATAAAGTCTACTTTTTTCTTTTTCAGTTTTTGTTTTGTTTTTCGAGACAGGCTTTCTGTTTGTAGCCCTGGCTATCTAGAACTCACCCTGTCGACCAGGCTGGCCTCAAACTCAGAAATCCACCTGTCTCTGCCTCCCAAGGGCTGGGACTAAAGGTGTACACCAACACCACCCAGCTATTTCTAAATTTTCTATAACAGTTTCATTCTCCAAAACCACCATCAGCTACCATAGGTGGTTAAATCATCTGCTTTGTTTTTGGTTGCCTGCTTGTTTTCTTAATGTGTTGGGGAAGGAACCCAGGGCCTTATACATGCTAGACAAGCATTCTGCCACTGAACTATATCTTCAGCATCACCCCGTTTTATTTATTTACTCGACAGGGTCTTACTGTGTTGCCATGGCTGTCTGGAATTGACAGAAATCATTCTGTGTGCTGGGATTAATGGAGTACACCACTGCACATAGCTCCCTGGGCCTTTTTTGACTTTTTTATTTTGAAAAAAGTTCCCTCTAAGCTGCCCAGATGATCCTTGAACTTCCAGTTTTCCACCTTTAGCCTCTCCAGTAATTAGTATTACAGGCCTGCACCACCAAGCCCAGCCACTTGTTTTTTGTAAAATTAACTTTTAATGACTTTCAGGGAAGAATTCCAATGCCACCTCTTACATATTTGAATCTTTATTATAGATAATTCCTTTATGCATAATTGGCTTATTTTTCTGGCACTTCTCATCAATAGAAACATTCTTTATTGTTTGTGTCTTGTCTCCTAAGAATGCTAACCCAGCCTTTTCTGTGCCTTTAGGTATCACATGTAATGCTTTATACTTGGATATGTCTAAAATAAATATTTTAGAAGAATTTGAGCCTGATGTAGTTAGAAGAGAAATTAATTTTGCCCAAAACAAAACCTGATCTACACAGTATGAAAAGAGCAGAAAATAAATCAGTATGATAATCTACTTTGCCTTTGGTTGGGAAATCACCATCACTTCACGTGTTTACATTTTCTTGGGGTCTTTAACAGTGATACCTCATTTCTATGTGTGGTGTTGTTTGTTTTGCTTACTTTAAGATTTTTTTTGTGATATTGGAGATTAGATCTAAGACTTCATGCATGTTGGTCAAGCAAGCACTCTAGCACTGAACTATGTTCCTGGCTTCTTTATTCTGTTTCTTAAATTATGATTAATAGAAATTTAATACTTGGATTTTTTAACTCTGTTTCTTAACTGTTTGATCTTAATTACACATAACAATAATTTTAAAAACCTGTTGTTTAGAAAATGTTAAATCATCCAGGAGGTCAGGTGTATCTCTGCGAGCCAGTCTGGTCCACAGAGCGAGTTCCAGGACAGCCAGGACTATGCGCAGAAACCTTGTCTTGGGGGGAAAAAAAGTTTAGAAAAGTAAATAATTTGCCCCAAGTCCTGGAAATACTGAATGTGGACGTTTCTGACCCTAAAGCTGATGCCCATTAACCAATATACCAAGTTACCTAGTGTCCAGATTCTTTTTTTTACTGTGTAAGTTCCTCTGTTTAATGTGACTTTGTATCTGCAGGTTCCAGGGTAGTGATGGAGAAATTAAATACTTGCAGTTTGCAGAGGAGCTGATTCGTCCTGAGAGAAACACACTGGTTGTGAGTTTTGCAGACCTGGAACAGTTTAACCAACAACTTTCTACCACCATTCAGGAAGAGTTCTATAGGTAAGAGCGTGTTCATTTTTCCCTTGGAAAGACATGAAGCCTAAGAAGCCAACTTCTTGCCTGGATGTGTTCCTTTGTAAGGAAGAAGGGCAGCGTCACAATTACTTCCTTCTAAGGAGAGGCCCTTTGGTACAAGTGGTCCTGTTAATGCTGGTGTGTCTTCAACATAGGCCTCTGTGGAGCTGGGTTTCCTCATATCAGATGTTTAAAAAAGTTACTTTACATAGTTTTCCCAAGAAGAAAATGCTCACTTTGTGTCATGCAGCTGTTCTATTACATGCTCGCTCTAGCGCATTCCCCCCCCCCCCCTCTCTCTCTCATAGCCCTGGCTGTCCTGGAACTTGCTCTGTACACCTGGCTCACCTTGAACTCACAGAAATCCACCTGCCTCTACTTCCCAAGTGCTGGGATTAAAGTTATGCACTGCCACTGCCCCGTTATTGCTTTCTTATTGTATTTGATCCTTACCTATCCTATCTCACTCCTGGAATAGGTACTTGGAGTAACTGTCTACTAAGTCCTGGTTTTGCACCAAGGACATTACTTTTTCAGACAGGGTCTCACCATGGTTGCTGCCCATGTTGACCCTGAACTCATGTCTGGAGATCTTGCCTCAGCTTCTTGAATAGCTGAAATCACAAGCATACACCACTCATGCCTACTTAAGGGGTCTTTATAGCAATAATGTTGTATTTGTTTTGTTAAAAGTTTGTGGGCGGTGGTGGCGCACGCCTTAAATCCCAGCACTCGGGAGGCAGAGATAGGCGGATCTCTGTGAGTTTAAGGCCAGCCTGGTCTACAGAGAGTTCCAGGACAACCAGAGCTGTTATAGAGAAACCCTGTCTCAAAAAAACAAAACAACAGCTTTGTTCACAAATAATGATCTACTTTGTTCTAAATAAATGCTTGGATAAATATGGATTTTTGTCAATAGTTACAAAAGAGAAGACACAGATTAGGAGTCATGGTCCTGTTTTCATGGTGGATTGGAAGTTGGGGGAGTCTGAAGTATTTTAGTCATAGCTGACTGAAGAACAGTTGAAGGGGAACTGGGCAGATAGCTCCATGGGTGAAAGTGCTGGCTGTACAGCATTAGGATCGGAGTTTATTTCCCGGTGCCCACATAAACTAGAGTGGTGGTTAATACCTGTGACCCCAAGGCTGGGGAACGGAGAAGGCGATCCCGGTGCGTGCTGGCTAGCCAGTCTAGCTAATCAGTGAGAGACCATGTGTAAAACATGATGCAGGAAGACACCTAGTGCTGCTCTCTGGCTGCAGATGTTTTTGTGGGTGCGCATACCCACATACACAGCAGCAGGGTTTATTACAGAAGCAAGCTGCTGTCTTTGTGACCGTGGGCTGCTGTAGTCTCAAAGCTGACAAACATGAAAAACAAGGCAGCCTTGGTAAGAGTCAGCTGTCACTGACCTGTTTGTTTTTCAGAGTCTACCCTTACCTGTGTCGAGCCTTGAAGACCTTCGTGAAAGACCGAAAGGAGATCCCTTTTGCCAAGGATTTTTATGTTGCCTTCCAAGACCTACCTACTAGACACAAGTAAGGAAGGGATCTTTTGGGGTGAGAGGATCTATCGTATCAGCACCACTTACTGGGCATTCAGAAATGGCTAACAGCTGGCTTTATATTATACAGACCACTCTTACTTTGCTGGGTCTCAGTGTTCTCATCTGTCATGTCTTTTTTTTTTTTTTTTTTTTTAATCTTTTTTGGGGTTTGTTGTTGCCTTCTTAAGAATTTTTTAAATGATTTATTTATTTGCATTGGTGCGTCTGTGTAAGGGTGTTGGATCCCCTGGAACTAGAATTACAGATAGTTGTAAGCTACCGTGTGGGTACTGGGAATTGAACCCAGGCCTTCTAGAAGAGCAGCCAGTGCTTTTAACCACTAAACCATCTCTCCAGCCCCCGGTCATGTCTTTTGTTTCAAGTTTTCTACTTAAGTCAAAAGACAGATTTGTTGCTGTAAATATTTTTTTATAAAGGTCAAGCCTTGAGCTGTGTAGCTCATGCTGGCTTCAAACTGCCAATCATCCAGTCTCTTCTTTGCATGTGCTGCTGCACCCAGTTCCGAGTGGCATTTTGAAGTGTTTAAACCTATTACCCAGAGAATTTAGATTGGGAAACTTGTTTTCCTATGGAGATAGGACAGGCAGTATGACATGAGGCAGATACTCAGTATTGTCATTTTTAAGGCACCTTTTAGGTAAACTGGGAGACAGGATTTGCTGAGGGGAGATTTGAGAACTAAGCATAGTTTGCAGAAATTCATGAATAAGGCCAATAATTGGCACATGCCTAATCCCAGCACTCAGGAATCAGAGACATGTGATCTCTTTTGTGTTCAAGGCCAGCTGGTCTACATAGTGAGTTCCAAGTCAGCCAGAGATATGTAGTGAAAGCCTGTTTCAAAAAAGAAAAGAAAAAAGTAAAAGAAATTAATAAATTTTGGGCTTTAATGAATATAGAGTCTCAGTATGTAGACCCACTGGCCTTGAACTTATAGTGATTGGTTTTTACAGAAATTGACTCTTTCTGTTTCCCTAAGTACTGGAATTAAAGGCATATACCAGTGGGGTTCAGAGAGATGATTCAAAGGTTAAGAGCACTGGCTGCTCTTCCAGAGGATCAGGTTCAGTTCTCAGAACCCACATGACAGCTCAAAGCTGTCTGTAACTCTAGTTCCAGGACATCCAGTGTAGTGTGTGTGTGTGTGTGTGTATGTGTGTGTGTGTGTGTGTTTGTGTGTATTCATGAATCCCAAGCGTGTACTGTGCCCAAAGAGTGCTAGATTCCCCTGGAGTGAGTTACATGTTGTGAACTGCCTGACATGGGTGCTTAGGAACTGAACTCAGATCTTTTGGAAGAGCAGCAAGTACTCTTAACCACTGAGTTCTTCAGTCCTGAAACAGTATTTTTCACTGAGCCTGAGATGGCCCTCTGACTAGGCTGGCTGGCCAGCAAACACCCAAAATCTGCTGGTTCACCCCTTCAGTGACATGCTGTGGTTTTAGATGCATGTCAAGGCACCTAGCTTTTTTATTTCTTCAGTCTTTTTATCTTTCATATTCATATTTATTTATTTAGGTTTTTTGGGACAGAGTTTATGTCTAGCTGTCCTGGAACTCACTCTGTAGATCAGGCTGGCCTCAAACCCAAATATCCAACTGCCTCTGCCTCCTGAGTGCTGAGACTAAAGGTGTATGCCAACACTGCCCAGCTCATTTTTATTTTTGTTATGAATTTGTGTTACATACATTAGCAGTGGGCCTACTGACCAAACCATTCTTTTAGGAGAGTCTATGGGATAATTTGTCTCCATTCTTTTAAAGCATGTTTATCATTAATCCCTCTTAATAAAAACAGAAATTATGGAATGGAGAGATGGCTCAGTGGGTAAGAGTGTAAACTGCTATTTGCAGAGGACCTGAATTTGGTTTCCAACACTAGTGTCAGGAGGCTCACAACTGCCTTTAACTCTCTAGGAGGATTTAGTGTCTCTGGCCTTTGAAAGCACTTGCCCTCACATGCACATACCCACCAGAGACACACTCATACATAATTTTAAAAACTTAAAGAAAAACTTCTTAGGGTTCCTACACTAAGAAAATGGGAAGTGGAAACGGACTAGGGTTGTAGCTCAGTGTTAGGTCCTAGGTTCAGTCCGCAGAACTGAAGAAAAAGAAAGATGGATATTTATTAACGTGGCTCTTGTCTTCAAACAGGATTCGTGAGCTCACGTCATCCAGGATTGGGCTGCTCACGCGCATCAGTGGGCAGGTGGTGCGTACTCACCCCGTTCACCCTGAGCTCGTGAGTGGAACTTTCCTGTGCCTGGACTGTCAAACAGTGATCAAGGACGTAGAACAGCAGTTCAAATACACACAGCCGAATATCTGCCGAAATCCAGTGTGTGCCAACAGGAAGAGGTTCCTGCTAGACACCAATAAATCAAGATTTGTTGATTTTCAAAAGGTATTTACTTCTGTTTAGATCAGATTCATATATATATGTATATATATATAATGTATATATGTATTAGATAAATAGTACAGTAGATCAGATTCACCACTCGTAATTTTTTTTGTTCTTTGTGATAACTCAATTTAGATGTCAGTTTTTAAGGAATTTATGTAAGTATTAGAGTTTTTTCTCCCTTATCATAAAGTTTATTGCTGCCTCATCAGCAAGTTTTATTCCTGAAGATGCTCTAATTTCTGTGAGTAGGGACTACGACTATTTCAGAAGAACTGGAGATGGAGAAATAACCAAAATCTGAATATTCACATACCCGTGGGGTATTCACAAAGGGATTCTAAGAAAGTACAACAGTATGTTCTTATATAAATTCTCATTTCAACTTGAATGTACCATAAGTGTCCCTCTCAAGAGGACCTTTCAAAGCAAGATTCAAAGTTACAAGAGCCAGGCTTGGTTGTGCACTTCTTTAGACCTAGCACTTGGGGGCAGTGGTAGGTGGATCTTTGAGGCCAGCCTGGTCTACATAGCAACTTCAGGATAGCCAGAGCTCCATAATAGAGAAAGAAAAAATGACAGGTTTTCTTCTCTGACTTCTTGTCCATTGCAGGTCATCCTGTAACAATTTTCTCCACAGTGTTAGCAGATTAGCAAGAATAAAGGAGAGTGTTCTGTGAGGTAGAATAGAAGTGGTACATAGTGGGAATGTGCTTCAGTAGATAGTGCTGGCTTAGCAGCACAAAGCCTTGGATTTTATCCCTAGCACACCATAAACTAGCTTTGGTGGTGCATGCCTCTAGTCCCAGCACTTGGGAGGTAAAGGCAGAAGGATCAGAAATTCAAGGTCATCCTTCAGTATGTAATTGGAGACCCTTTCTCCAAAACAAACAAACAAATCCCCAGGTCCTGAAAGTGCCCACACCTGTCTCTTTGCTTTCCAGTGGGAAACATTTGTTGACCTTAAGTATAGTTGATTTTTTTTTCCCGTTAGAGGTCAGTACTGAAATAGTTAGGTGTGAAGTTTTGTTTTTTGTTTTGTTTCTTTGTTGTTTTTTTGTTTTTTGTTTTTTTGAGTGGGTGTGGGTTCGAACAGTTTCAGTGTGTAGCCCTTTCTGTCCTGGAACTCACTTTGTAGACTAGGATGGCTTCAAATTCACCTACCTCTGCCTCCCAAGTGCTGGGGTTAAAGGTACGTGCTGCCATGCCCTGCTGAGGTGTGAAGTTTCTTGATGTCTGTAGTTTGTAGATATTACAATAAAGAAAGCATCGTTGGGTAGGCAAGATGGCTTAGCAGGTAAAGGTGTCTGCCACCAAGCCTGACTTGAATTTGATCCCACAGACCTGTTTTGTGGAAGGAGGAACGACTCCCCTGAATTGTCCATGCATGCACACACACATACAGAAAATAAATGAAAATATGAATTTTTTTTTTAAAGAAAACGTCTGTATGTAAGTAATGTTAATGTATAGAGGTGTGAAAGTTTGTTGGAAGCTTCTCAAAAATTTCTTTGAGAAGTTTAAGGAGGGTATGACAGTCATTTTGAAAACAGAGAATTGTTTTAGGGTAAAAGGTAAAAGTTTTTTGGGGTTTGATTTTGTTTTGTTGAGGCAGGTTCTCATGTAGCCCAGACAGGTCTTGAACTCACAGTGTGGCCAAGGATGACCTGATCCTACTGCTTCCAGTTACTGAGTGCTGGGATTACAGGCCTGCACCAACACACCCAATTAAAAGTGAAGGCTTTTTGGGGGTGGGGGTGGTTCCGAAACAAGGTTTCTCTGTAGAACAGTCCTGGCTGTCCTGGAACTCAATTTGTAGACCAGGCTGGCCTCCAACTCCACTGAGATCTCCCTGCCTCTGCCTCCCAAGTGCTGGGATTAAAGGTATGCATCACCACCGCCCAGCATTAGATATAATTGCTTAGCCAGTTGAACTATTTGACTAAAAGTAGTTTTAGGACACAATTTTTATTTATTTATTTTTATGCATATGGGTGTTTTCCTTGCATGTATGTCTATGCATCATATGTATTGCAGTGCCTATAGAGGCCAGAAGAGGGCATTGGAGTCTCTGGGATTGGAGTTATTGATGGTTGTGACCCTTCATATGGGTGGTAGGAATTAAATCCAAGTCCTCTGGAAGAGCAGCCAGTGATCCTAACTGCTGAGACATCTCCAGCTCCTGGTACAACTTGTTAAGTGAATATGGATATATGTCAAACATCTCCAGGGCAGGGCCTGTGGAGATAGTTTAGTTGTAACATGTTTGTCACACAGACTTGAAGAGACCTGTATTTGATCCCTGGCACCCCCGTAAAAGGCCAAATGTGGTGGCATGTACTTGGAATTGGAACTGGGGGGGAGGGAGGCAGAGACAGCCAGATCCCTAAAGCTAATTGGTCAACCAGCCTAGCCAAATTGTTGAGTTCCAGGCTTTAAAGAGGTGGATGGTGCCGAGGATTGACACCTGAGCTCGGCCCCTGGCCTCCCTCCAAACACACAAAAGAGAAGTGATGTTGGTTGTTTTTCACTCTATGGGGGGGTGCTCTCCCCAGTAAATCCTACATGGAGGCTTATTCTGAATTATGAATGCCCGGCCTTAGCTTGGCTTAGTTTCTAGCCAGCTTTCTTTTTTTTTTTTTTGGTCTTTTGAGACAGGGTTTCTCTGTGTAGTTTTGATGCCTGTTCTGGATCTCGCTCTATAGACCAGGCTGGCCTCGAACTCACAGAGATCCGCCTGGCTCTGCCTCCCGAGTGCTGGGATTAAAGACACGCACCACCACCACCCAGCACCAACTTTCCTTAACTTAAATTTTCCTGACTATCTTTTGCCTCTGGGCTTTTCCCATTCTCTTACTTTTGTAAGTCTTACTCTTATTCCGTGGCCTGCTGTGTAGTTGGGTGGCTGGCTCCTGGAGTCCTCCTCCTTCTCTAGCTGCTAGATCTCTTCTCCTAGAATTCTCCCTCTCTATATTCTCTCTGCCTGCCAGCTCCGCCTGTCCTTTATCCTGCCTTGCCATCGGCCGTTCAGTTCTTTGTTACACCATCAGGTGTTTTACACAGGCACAGTAACACAGCTTCACAGAGTTAAACAAATGCAACATAAACAAAAGTAACATACATTAAAATAACATTCTACTACAGAAAAGTGTACACACAGGCTGGGATATGTGGGTATTTGTAGCAGTTGTTTTTAGTCGTACAGTGTATAAAGGCATCTCTTTCTTTTGCTGTGGTGTAGGTTCGTATTCAAGAGACTCAAGCGGAACTTCCCCGAGGAAGTATCCCCCGAAGTTTAGAGGTCATCCTGAGAGCTGAAGCTGTGGAGTCAGCCCAAGCTGGTGACAAGTGTGACTTCACGGGGACACTGATAGTTGTGCCTGATGTCTCCAAGCTTAGTGTACCAGGTCAGTGATTTGTTGCTCAGATTTAACCAGTCCTGGTCACCTGCTCCTCCGAATATCTGGCTTCTACCAATTAGGGTGAACGTAGAAGTATGAAGAGATTAAAAAATAGATTTTTCTATGAAAGGTGCTGTTTCAACTTTGGCTTATTGAATATATTAGTTCTTATTAGCACCTTTAGTATTTGAGCTGTGAAATACCTTCTCTCTTACTCTTAGGAGCACGTGCAGAGACTAACTCCCGAGTCAGTGGAGTCGATGGGTATGAGACAGAAGGCATTCGAGGGCTGCGGGCCCTTGGTGTCAGAGACCTGTCATACAGGCTCGTCTTCCTTGCCTGTTACGTTGCACCAACCAACCCCAGGGTAAGTCTTATTTTAACCTATTTATTTCTTTGTTTATCGTGCTAGGGATTAAGCACAGGGTCTTGTGCATGCTAGAAACGAATTGGACTATGTCCCTAACCCTAGTGGTGAGATTTACTAAGATGGCAGAGCTTGGTAAAGCCCTTTGCTTGAGCTCATTTTCATGTCAGTGATGACTTCTATTATAGCTCAGAGTAACATAAAACAATAGTAGCTTTTGTTTTCCTCACTGGACAAATGACAAGCTCTTACATATCTTTATTAACTGAAGCCTTGCTAGTTGAGGGACTATAGTCAAATCACAACTTTGACCTCTCGAGCACTTTTATTATAGTGAAATTCCTTTTCCTTTACATTATCTTGGCTCTAATGTTTTTTCGTTTTGCTTTTCTGCCACCTCTCAGTTTGGAGGGAAAGAACTCAGAGATGAAGAACAGACAGCTGAGAGCATTAAGAACCAGATGACAGTGAAGGAATGGGAAAAGGTGTTTGAAATGAGTCAGGACAAAAACCTGTACCACAATCTCTGCACCAGCCTCTTCCCTACTATACACGGTGAGAGCTCCATTTGTGATACAGACTTGCAATCAGTAGTAAAGGTTTCATGGGTGGGACTGGTTCAGGCATCTTCATGTTGGGACTGAAGATCACTGATTGCTTCCAGAGGACCTGGGTTTGATTCACAATACCCACATAGTGACTCTCAACTGTCTGTAACTCCAGGTCTAGGGGATCCAGTGCCTTCTGAGGGTACCAAGCCTACATGTGGTACATAATACATACATGCAGACAAAACACCAATACACTTCAAGTTGATATGCCAGCAGGCTTTGGGTACCCAAAAGGTAGACTGGGATTCGAGCAACAGCTCATGCAGGGGCTCAGATGACTTACCTCAGTGCTAGTGGATAGCTGGGAGCGTGGATTCCTTACCATGTGAGCTATCCAGTGGGCAAGTCTTCACCACAAAGCGGCTCACTTAGTTCAGAACACAAGATCAGGGAGGAGACACAGTGCTCTTCTGTACTACCTAATCTTGGAGCTACAGGCCTTTAATTCCACATAGTTATTTGTTGAAATTCAAGTCATACTAGATACCTGAATTCCCTGCCTTCAAGGAGGAGGCTGACCCAGGAGGATGCTTGTGAGCTCTAGACTGTTTAAGAGTCACTAAATTCATGCCTACTTTGAAAGAGGAAAATTAAGTTCCATCTCCTTTATTTGAGACAAGTTCTCACTATATATAGTCTTGGCTGTTTTGGAACTATGTCGACCAGGCTAGCCTTGAACTCACAGGATCCACCTGCCTCTCCCAAGTGCTGGGATTAAAGGCGTGCACCACTAACCCCCAGCTTTTTTTTTTTTTTTTTCTTTTTCTTTAAATTAAGTTACTGTGTGTATATATCATGCCAAGAGGGAGGCACATTTGAAAGTCAGAGGACAACTCTGTAGAGGTGGTTGTTTCCTTCTTCACATGGGTTCCCAGTATCAAACTCTGGTCTTCTGGCTTATGAAGCCGGAACCTTTACCTGCTGGGCCATCTCACCATCCCCCTGAAAGATGAATTTTTATCTGGAGCTTTTCGTTTCAGGCAATGATGAAGTAAAACGTGGTGTCTTACTGATGCTGTTTGGTGGTGTTCCTAAGACAACAGGGGAAGGGACCTCTCTTCGTGGGGACATAAACGTTTGCATTGTTGGTGACCCGAGTACAGCTAAGAGCCAGTTTCTCAAGTAAGTGCCTGCAGAAGTACAGTGGGAAAAGCAGAGTGTGTGTGCTTGTAGACTAGCCGTGGTCTACAGCCATGCTCCCAGGAGTGTGGTCTGGCGGTTGCTGCTTTTGAGACAAGGTCTGTATAGCACATGTCACTGAGCCCAGCCTAGTTGTTTTAAGTTTTATGATTATTTCAAGTGTATCACAGGTTGAATTTTGTTTCATCTTTGATATGCTGGAGATGAGTCCAGGGCCTTGTATATGCTACCTCTTGAGCAAGGTCCTCATCCCTAAGATGAATTTTAGATTGAAAGTAATAGTTGTGTTTAAAGTATTCCATTTTTCTATTCGCTGTGCTCTCAACCACAGAGTTGTCGGTTAGGACAGTATTGTGTTTTACATGTATGGTTTTCTTAGATCTTTTATTACTACATTTATTTGCATGTGCAGGTGCACACAGAGCTCAGAAGACAACATGTAGTAGAAGTTCAATCCTTCCAGGGGATTGAACTCAGGTCATTAGGCTTGTCAGCAAGCACCTTTACCTATTAGTCATCTTGCTGGCCCTTCTTAGATCTTCTGTATAGTGTTTTCTGGCATCTTTATTGAAATGCAATTTATGCATCATGACATTCCTTTGCATTTTGCAGCTTGGTGCTTGTAATATATCAGTAGGATTATAAGTTGAACTAAGTTTAGAATGTTACTGTTAGGTGGAGGGAAACTCTACATCTTAGTAGTCACTCCTTCCCCTATAGAAAGGAACAGTGTACTGCATTGTCCCAATGTGCACTTTTTTAAATCGGCTGATATGTGGTCTTTAGAAATAAACTCGCACTTGGCATGAAGCCATGTTGGAACTTGCATCAGTATTTTGTTTCCTTCTCTGGCTAAATAATACACGACCACCACGTGGTGTTAGCCAGCCTCCATCACTGTGACTGATACCTAAGCAATAAGATATCTAATACCTAAGGTGGTGGTGTTTGTTTTATATATAATAAATTAAGCAACTTAAAGGGGAAGGATTTACTTTTGACTCAGTGTCTGTCCACAATCATTTGGTTCCATAGTTCCTGGGGTGATAAGGAGACAAAGTCATGATGGAGAGTGAGGGAGCAGAGCTCACCTCGTGGGAACTAGGAAGTAGGGGAAGACAGAAAAACAGGAGCCTTTCCAGGTACTCCAGCAGTGGCCGATTTCTCCTAAATGCACAAATGCACCCCTTCCCCCATTTGTTTTCCACTACTTCCCAATAGTGTCGGTCTATTATTAGTACCTTAAGGGATTCATCTGTTGATCAGATCAGATCCTCATAATCAAATCACTGGGAACCACCAGCTACATTCAAGGAGTCACTGTCCATTTATTAATCAATCAACATTTAAGTTATTTCTGCCTTTGCTTTTATGCTTAGTGCTTGCTTGAATAGTGGCTTATAGGAGGGTTTTTGTTTGTTTGTTTTTGTTTTTTCTATCCCTTTTTGTTTGCAGGAGCAGGTGGTGGTGGTGTTTGTTTTATACATAATGCATTGGTGGACCTTTCGGTTGTTTCCATTCTCTCTGTTGTAATGGAAATACTTCTATGAAAATTGTTATACTGAGTATCAAAAACTCTACTTCTCTGCTTTGTTTTGAGACAGGGTCTTGCTATACAGCCCAGGGTGACCTCATAGTCAGTTTAAGAAGCCAAAGGAGATAGAACTCCTCCTGTCAGCTGATATTTCTGGAACATGTTGTGTGTTGATGTGTTCATGAATCTTTGTGTGCTGTTCTTGAACAGGCATGTGGATGAGTTCAGCCCCAGAGCTGTCTATACCAGTGGCAAAGCCTCCAGCGCCGCTGGCTTAACAGCAGCTGTGGTGAGGGATGAAGAATCTCATGAATTTGTCATTGAGGCTGGAGCGTTGATGCTGGCTGATAATGTAAGGACGTTGTGCACTGTTGGACAGTCAGTATACCCTTTGACCTACCAGTAAAGATCTATAGTTTTTATTGAATTCATTAGTTGACACTTACACTTTCTGAGCATCCCTAGAATGTGTTGGTTGCTTTGACTAGACATCCCAATTTGTTACTTTGCAGACTCTTAACATCCCTTAATAGATCCATAGTATATTACATACATATTTGGCAAAGATCAGTTCTTTGTGAGTATGGATGGAAGCTTATATTCATTGTAGTACTCCTTCACTCTTTACTTTCCCAGACTAAAATGAGCGGCTGAACCAGAGTCAGGCTATGTTTGTTGCTGGCCTGGAGCTCCCAGAGATCGACTGCCTCTGCCTCTGCCTTCCACAGAGGTGTGCACCATTACACCCAGCCCAGGTTTCTTGATGCTGAGGTTTAATTGTTGAGAAGAGTACATTGTCTGCATATTAATAAATAGTTTTGCTCTTAGTTTAAGTGAGTCACATGAGATTCCCTTCCAGCTCTTTGTTCTGTTGGACAGTCTTGCCTAAACAGGAATTAAGAATGTTTACATCCTATCTTCCATTTGCCTAGGGAATGGAAAGGTCTCTGGTAGGAAACTGAGTTTATCATTTTACATCTGTTTTTACAAGGCAGTTTGTCTGCTTTCCTCACACAGGCTAAGCAAGTAACTACTCTACCACCAAGCTGTACTCCAGCCCTTAATGTTAGATCTGTTTGGTTACAGGGTGTCTGTTGTATTGATGAATTTGATAAGATGGACATGCGGGACCAAGTCGCTATCCATGAAGCTATGGAGCAGCAGACCATATCGATCACTAAAGCAGGAGTGAAGGTGTGTATCCCTTAGCCTTGCAGATTGGTATGTTAGAGATAGCCACCTGGTGAAATACATTGTTTCAATGTATAATGCTGATCTAAAATGTAAAATACAGGTGTTATAGAGAGGGTCCAGTGCACATATATTGCTGTGATAGGAAGTAATTGTACTGGTGTAATTTTTATCATTTCTTAGTTTCTCAAAAATTTAAAGCTTTAGAAATGTTTATTGGGGGAGGGGTGCCATGACATGCATGTGACAGAAGACAGCTTTGTGGCTTTGGTTCTTCCATCTTTACATGGGTTTCCGGGGTCACACTCTTGGGTCACCAGGTTTTCATAGAAGGGGCTTTCACCTGCTGGGCTGTCTTGCCCACTATGTGTAGCAAAATTTTCATAAACAAAACAAATTCTTTGATAAACATGCTTATTATAACAAATAGTGATTAGTTCCAGTACCACAAAATACTCAAAGATCAACAGATAACTTAATGAAAATAACTGATTACTATATTATGACCAACATTAGAGAGAATCTTAACTTATTAAAAGTAGTAGGCTTGGTGGACAGATGGATGGCTCAGCAGTTAAGAGCATGTACTGTTCTCGCAGAGGACCCAGTTCAGTTCCCAGAACTCACTGGACAGTTTGTAGCTCCCGGGATTCCAGCATCATCTTCTGGCTCCTACAGGGCTGCATGCACATGCACTACACACAGAGACAGAAATGCATACACATAATTTTAAGATAAAATCTTTTAAAAATCTGAAAGAAAGTTAAATTTTTAAAAAATTGGTTAGTTAAATTTTTAAAGTAATACACTTCTATATAAATTTAAGCGAGATCTTCCTCTACAACTCTTAGCACAGTGGATATCTGGGAATACCTTAAACATAGATAAGCATGTACATACAGTTCTTTCCTCCTTTAACTTCATAGTTTTTTTTGTTTTTGGTTTTTGTTTGTTTGTTTGTTTTTTGGTTTTTCGAGACAGGGTTTCTCTGTGTAGCTTTGCGCCTGTCCTGGATCTCACTTGGTAGCCCAGGCTGGCCTCGAACTCACAGAGATCCGCCTGGCTCTGCCTCCCGAGTGCTGGGATTAAAGGCATGCGCCACCACCGCCCAGCAAACTTCATAGTTTTGTTATCTTCCTACATAGCACCTTCTAGGTCAGTTGTGACTTGCTAGCCCATGGCATTCAACTGCATGAACCATACATTGAGTGGGTTGTTTTTAGTCTTGTGTGTCACAAGATACAGTTATTGTAGTCAACTGAATACCACCTGTATCTAGTTAGCAAGATAAATTCCTAGCAGAATGGTGGCTAAGGGACTCATAAGAGATTACATCACCAATGTAGAAGAGCCTAGTGTGCTGTGTTATCATACTTGAGTTTTGATGATTCAATAGGTAAAAAAGCTTCCTCCTTTTTGTTGTGGAATAGAATATTTGTTTAATTATATAAAGATATATTACAATTGTTTATGCTGCATTTGTTTAACTATGTAAAGATGTGTTGTATTTGTTTTACCTTGCCTGCCTAAGGTACCTGTTTTGTTTAATAAAAAGCTGAATGGTCAATAGCTAGACAGTAGAGGGGTAGGCGGGGCTGGCAGGCAAAGAGAATAAGTAAGAGGAGAAATCTAGGCTTGAGGAAGACGCCAGGGGCCGGCCGGCCAGCCAGCCAGGCAGCCAACAGACAGACAGACACAGTGGAAGCAGGAAAGTAGGACATACAGAATGAAAGAAAGGTAAAAAGCCCCAAGACAAAATGTAGATGAAGAGAAACAGGTTAAAAATAAGCTGTGAGAGCTAGTGGGACAAGCCTAAACTAAGGCCAAGCATTGATAACTAATAATAAGTCTCAGTGTCATGATTTGGGGGGCTGGTGGTCCACGAAAGCCTGCTACACCGTTTGCTTCCTTTTAGTTAATTGCATGAGACAGAACCTTTCCTTGTATCTATATTGACCAGTTTGGGTTTGTTCTTTAATCTCATGGTTTTCTCTCACGGTCAGGCGACTCTGAATGCCAGGACATCCATTTTAGCTGCAGCAAACCCTGTCAGCGGACACTACGACAGATCGAAATCACTGAAACAGAACATCAGTCTGTCAGCGCCCATCATGTCCCGCTTTGATCTCTTCTTTATCCTGGTGGATGAGTGCAATGAGGTAACCAGCCACTCAGGCTCTTGTTCGTCTTTTCCATTGGTGTCCGTTGTGTGACCTCTTGTGCTCCTCCGGTGTACTACTCCTGGTCAGAGTTCATTGTTCTCAGGTTGAAATACAAGCCTTACCATCTCAGACGTGTGTGATAAGACACACACAGCCCACCATCCCTACCACCCCACAGTTTTGTGTAGCTTATGCTGGCCCTGAACTCTGTGTAACCCACTGTGGTCATCTTTGGACTGCACTCACACTCACTGAGCAGGAAGGTCCTCTATAGTAGTTACAGTGCAGACCCTGCTTCCAGCCTGACTTGAAACATTGTCTAGATAAAACTGCCTTGCTGTTGGGAAAGTCTGCAGACTTGGGCTTGGATTTCTCTTCTTCCCTTCACAAGTACATGAGCACAGTCAACTCCCAGATACAATATAATGGGTGAGAGGACACCCTGTCTCCACTACTTACTTAGACCTTGGACAGATTCTTTAACTCTGTTTGCTTCTATATAAAATAAAGAGAATATCTCCTTTATGGGGTTTTTATGAGGATTGCTTCTCGACATACCTGAGGAGATAGCATCATGTAATGAGTGCCCTGTAAATGCTCTGCCATGGCTATTTATAATCTGTTATGTGCATTGGTGTTTTGCTGGCATGGGTGTCTGTGTGAAGGTGTCAGATTCCCTGGAACTGGAGTTACAGACAGGTACAGACTGCCTTGTGGGTGCTGGGAGTTGAACCTTGGTCTTCTGGAAGAATAGCCAGTGCTCTGAGCCACTGAGCCATCTCTCCAGCCCCTTAAAACTCATTTTTAAGTTGGCATATGCTACTAGATTTCATTATAGCTTTTTCTTTTTTCTTTTTTTTGGTTTTTCGAGACAGGGTTTCCCTGTGTAGTTTTTCGCCTTTCCTGGAACTCAATTGGTAGCCCAGGCTGGCCTTGAACTCACGGAGATCCGCCTGGCTCTGCCTCCCGAGTGCTGGGATTAAAGGCGTGCGCCACCACCACCCGGTTCTTTTTTCTTTTTCTTTTTTTTTTCTTTTTTTTTTTTTTTTTTTTTTTTTTTTTTTTTTTTTTTTTTTTTTTTGAGACAGGGTCTCTATGTAGCCCCAGCTATCCTGGAACTCTCTCTCTGTAGACCAGGGTGGGCTTGAACTCACAGAGATCCGCCTGCCTCTGCCTCCAAAAATCTATGATTAAAGGTGTGCACCACCATGCTTGTCCCTCACTCAGGCCCTGTGTCATTTCCATTCCCACGTCAGTAGCTTTGCTCTAATTGGTTACTTACTACCACCCATTTTATTTTTGTGTGTGTTTTGGCTGGTTCCCTTCCTCCCCACTAGTTTTTCCTTCTGTGTCCATAGCAAATATGCTTATTAAAGGTAGTCTGCTCCTTCCAGATACAGTTTTAGAGTGGGGCAAAGATGGGTACCACAGTGGTGGAGAGATGATTTAGTGGTTAAGAGCACTTGCTGCTTTTGCAGAGGACCATGTTCAATTCCCAGCACCTACGTGGTGGCTCACAACCATCCATAACTCCAGTTCCAGGGGATCTGAAGCCTTCTTTTGGCCTCTGGACACCAAGTATGCACATGGCGCAAAGATATACACAAAGGCAAAACACTTTACACAGAAAATAAATTTTATCATTGTTGGTTTTTTTGAGACAGTCCCACCCATAATTCTGGATGGTCTGGAACTTGCTATGTAGGCCAGGCTGACCTCAGATTCAGAGATTCTGCCTCCTTGGTGCTGGGATTAAAGACATATGCCACCATACCCAGCATAAAATATTTATTTTTTAATTTAAAAATCTGTTGTAAGGACTTTGCTCGTGGGGCTGGAGAGATGGCTCAGCAGTTAAGAACACTTTGTTATTTCAGAGAACCCAGGTTCAATTCCCAGCACCCACATGATGGCTCACAAACATCTATAACTCCAGTTCCAGGAAATCCAGTGCCGCCTTCTCACCCCAGTGCACATCAGACATGTACATGGTACACAGACATACATGCAAGCAAAATATAGAATCAATAAATCTAAAATAATAAAAACTGCTCAGAATGTTGGTACCTATTAATAACTTCTTTCAGGGAGCATAGAGGTTAATTTTGTTTTGTTTCAAGATAGGGTCTCCTGTAGCTTCTACTGGTCTTGAACATCTTTTGCAGTCGAGGCTGACTTCCCAAGTACTGGGATTACAGGTGTTGACTACATGCCTAGA
>CABHPH010133362.1:19502-44952 GCA_902168325.1 Peromyscus nudipes | reverse complement strand
CATCAGAGGCTCTGTACAGCCCTGAGGTCAGAATCTCCAGGAGCAGTTGATTAGGTTATTTGCGTGGGAACTGGTTCAAGCACAGGTGGGGTTTTCTCTTTTCTTTTTCTTTTCTTTTCTTTCCTTAAATAGGTGAGCAAACATTTGTTTAGAAAAAGGGAGAAAATAACTCCCAAGAGTGGGAGGGAATTCAAAGGAGAAACATCATTGTTGTTGTTTCTGGTTTTTGAGATTGGGCCTCAAGTAGCCCAGGCTGGCTTCAAACTTGCTATGTAGTAGAAGATAGCCTCAAACTCTTGATCTTGCTAGCTCCAACTCCTAAATGCTAGGATTATAAATGTGTACCACATGCCTGGAAAAATGTTAGACGCTTGTATTTTTCTTCTTTCCTTCCTTCCTTCCTTCCTTCCTTTCCTTCCTTTCCTTCCTTTCTTTTCTGTAGCCCATTTGGCCTAGAACTTGCTGTGAGACCTCAGCAGGCCTTGGACTCGTGATTCTCCTGTCTCAGCCTCCTGAGTGCTGCTAAAATTACAGGCCTGAACCAGCATGCCTGGCTGGGCATGGATACTGTTTAAAAGCTCCCCCACACACACCAAAAAAAAGGGGGCTGGAGAGATGGTTCAGGGGTTAAGAGCACTGACTGCTCTTCCAGAGGACCCGAGTTCAATTCCCAGCACCCACATGGCAGCTCACACCAGTTTCAGGGGACCCCAACACCCATGGCAAAAACACAAATGCACATAAAAATAAAATAAAACATATTATAAGAAAAAGCTCCCCAAAGGATCCAGGCGTGCACCTGGATTTGGGTTCCTGCCAATGGAGGCAAATGTGGTCAGAGGGACTGGGAAGTGGGACTCTACCTCACCACACAGAGCCCTGCCCAGCTGGTCGCTTCTCCATTCTGAAGTGGAACCTCTCATTTCTGAAAGTGGGAAAGCTTAGCAGCATTTAAAGTCGCCTCCTTGGGCCCCTTACCCTGCAGTCAAAACACATTCTTTTTTTTCTTAAAGATTTATTTATTTTATTTCATGTGCATTGGTGTTTTGACTGCATGTATGTGTGTGTGAGGGTGTCAGATCCCCTGGAATTGGAGCTACAGACAGTTGTGAGCTGCCACGTGGGTGCTGGGAATGGAACCGGGGTCCTCTGGAAGAGCAGCCAGTGCTCTTAACTGCTGAGCCATCTCTCCAGCCCCCCAAATACATTCTCTCTCTCTCTCTCTCTCTCTCTCTCCCTCCCCCCCCCCCCTTTTTTTTTTTTTTTTTGAGACAGGGTTTCTCCTGTGTAGCTTTGGAGCCTTTCCTGGAACTCACTCTGTAGCCCAGGCTGGCCTCAAACTCACAGAGATCCGCCTGCCTCTGCCTTCGAGTGCTGGAATTAAAGGCGTGTGCCACCACTGCCCAGCTCCAAAACACACCCTTAAGGAGTGTTTCCGATTGGCAGCCTTGGGGTACTAGGCATTGCAGAACCCAGTGTACAGTGAATGACCAAATCATGTCTTGCCAGGAGTGGAGGGCGGGGCAGTGTGACCCATGTCCTTGCATTGCCTTCTCAGTCCCCCCGGAAGAGAAGCAGGGGTTCCCCCTGTGCTGCACTTGCAGCCCAGCCCCTCCCCTCTTCTGGAGCAGTCCAGCAGGCAAGGAACAGGACAGCGCTCTGCTCACCCTACAAGACTGACGGCCAGCAGCGGTGGGTCTTAGAGATACTGGTCCCGCTGGGGACCAGAGTACCCTTGATTTCACTGGCTGCTAGACAGGAGCCTGAGAGACCCCCAAAGCCCCAAAGCCAGAGCCTCAGTGTCCAGCACCCTCCTGGCTTTTAAGTCTGCTCTCACCCTCTTCTTCAGGGAGCTTCAAGAGCTCTTCCCAGTGTCTGAGGCCTCCTGGTTGGGGTGGAGGACTTCTAGAGGCATTGATGCCATACACTTACCTGGACACACCTGCAGTTCCTGTACAGAAGTTTCCACTTGCTCAGGCGAGCAGAAATTCCAGGAGTGGCCAGCAGATGGCGACAGGGACTGCTTGTGGCTGGCTGGCTGGGCTCTTACCTAGAGTCCAAGGAAGCACCTTCCCTCTCTCCCTCTCTTCCTTTCTTTCATTCTCTCTTTCTTTCTCTTTCTTTTTTTTTTAGACAGGGTCTCACTATGCAGCTGTCTCTATGTAGACCAGGTTGGCCTCGAACTCACAGAGATTCCCCCTGCCTCTGCCTCCCCCAGTGCTGGGATTAAAGGTGTGCGCCACCACACCTGTCAGAAGCCTCTTTTCCGTTGAGCTGTGGACCACACAGACTCCACAGCCAGTGGCCACAGCCTGAATTGCAGTCACAGGTCCTGGTTCCCTTGGGAATCAGAGGGGAACAGATAGACCTCCCAGGGTAGTGCACACTTCACCACCTGCCTGTTCTTAGCTTCAGCCACCTGGTCTACCCCAGTTTCATTTCACTCAGAACCAGTTCCTGTCCACTCTCCTCCTCTTCCCTCTGAATCTTTAGGGTCCTCATCTCGGATAAGGTTGTAGCATGCTGCCCTCTGAGCATAACAAACATCAGCCCTCTTCAGAGCATCTTTGTCAACTGTCAGAGACTGTTAACAGAGGAGGCTGTTAGCCAGCTGTGCTGGAGATGGCCTTCAATCCCAGTGCTTGGGAAGCAGAGGTAGGTGGATCGCTATGAGTTCCAGGCTGGCTAGGGCTACATAGCGAGACACTGTCTTAAAAAAATAAAAGAAGATTTAAAAAAATTGAGCTGTTGCTGGGCTTCGTGGCACACACCTTTAGTCCCAGAACTCTGGAGGTAGAGGCAAGCTGATCTCTGAGGTTGAGGCTAGCCTGGTCTACAGAGCGAGTTCCATAGCAGCCAGAGCTACACAAAGAAACTTTGTCTCAAAAACAAACAAACAAGAAAATTGAGCTGTTAACTGCTGATATTTCCTCACAGGAGTGAGTCTCTCTCTCTCTCTCTTTCTTTCTCTCTCTGTATGTATGTGTGTGAAGGGTCCCCGGCCTTCATTTCCAGTCATTTGGATTTAATTCTTCTCTAGTTGCACATGGCCTGGTGGTCTTTAGAGGAGCTAGCGTATGTACACTGTGGAAGGCTAACTGAAGCGGGTGGGGAGGTAGGGGGAGGGGGGAAAATGGGGAGGGGGGAGGGGGGCTCCATCAATGCAGCTATGGGAAAGTTGTCTGCTGGGGAGATGCTTTCCAGAGATGTGGCTGCTTTAGGGTCACACAGGCTCCTGTAAGCAACTCCTCAGCTCTGCTCCCTAAGTAAGCCCAGCAGACACTCTGCTTCTCCAAGTTGGACTTTTGTGGACTTGTGCTTTGCTTGGCTGGTGGTGAGCTGTAAGGAGCTTGTCCCTGCCAGGGAAGAGTTCTGGAAACAGACAGCTGCAGGGAGATGGGCCAGATGGAGGCAGGCAGGCAGGCAAGAGTCAGAGCAGGCAGGACTTGACCTGACAGGAGCCCAGCCAGGCCAGGCAGAGTCAGTATTTATTTCCCTCAGTTCCACTGAGAAGGAGCCCCTCCATGATGACTGTACTGCCTCCTGGCTGTTTGGAGAATAAGGAGTCCTCTTTCTTCCTGGAGGGTTTTAATGGCTTTGGTTCTGTCTTATCCAGTCTTGTGGGAGGTACTCACAGATAAGGAAACCATTTTTTTTTTTTTAAATGACAGGGCTTCTCTGTGTAACCCTGGCTCTCCTGAAACTCACTTCATAGACCAGGCTGGCCTCGAACTCAGAGATCTGCCTGCCTCTGCCTCCCCAGTTCTGGGATTAAAGGTATGCACTGCTATTGCTGGGCTAAAACCAAGAATGTTAAACACACAGGTAGACCTTTCAAAGGGAGGGATGTATAATCTGTTTTCCACCCAGACAGCTGGGTCAGATGTGGTTAATAGCCTGATGACTTTTGCACTATCTGTATGATCAAGATCACACCAGATGCTTCCTTAGACTCTTATCATGAGCTTGTCAATCTACAGAACCCATCTTTATGTAAAATGTCACATGTACTTTTCACAGAGTTTCAATGTAGTCACGTCTTAAGCTTTATTGTGCACATAGGATTGAATTAATTATCACCAGGAAATTTTTCATCAAATTGTGCTGTGTTTAAATATGCCTAAAATAAACTACTAGGGGTCAGACTCCTGAAGTTTGAACTCACACTGACTACTTATTCATGTTTTACCTAAATACCTTATAACTTCCCATGGATCATTCCTCTGCTGGCCATGGTGGTGGTGGTCATGGAGACACATACCACCCCAACCCCCACCGCACTTCTCTGGGTTTCTTCCAGCTCTGTAAGCAGAAGAGAAATAGCTTTTTGGAGCACTCACTACTGGTCAGGGTGGGAAGGTCCCCAAAAGGACAGCAACCTCAGGAATGAGGAGAACAGGGCTAAGATGGGTGATGGAGGGTTGGGGAGGGGGTCTCTTTCCTGCCTTGTATGCAAAAGGGACTTCGGATTTAGTTTTGAAACATTTAACCATAGGGTTGGAGATGTAGCTCAGTTGGGAGAGCGATTACCCAGCATGCACAAAGCTCTAGGTTGGAACTTCAGCACCTCATAAAATTGGGCATGGTGGTGCATGCCTATAATCCCAGCATTCACAGGGTAGAGGCAGGAAGATCAGAAGTTCAAAGGTATCCTCAGCTACAAGCTGAGTTCAAGGCCGGCTTGGGATATGAAAAACCAAGTCTCCCACTAATAAAAGAAAGTAAATTAGTTATCAGTGGACTTGGGGATGCAAGTCTGTGATCCCAGCTCCTTAGGAAGCTGGGACAGATGAAATAGAAAGTTTGAGGCCTCTCTAGGAAGTTTAGTGAGACACACACACACACACACACACACATACACTCTTTCTCACTCTCACTCTTTCTCTCTCTCTCTTTTAAAGTAAAGCCCAAAGATCCTACAGAACCCTTCTGTGGCATGCATGAGACTCTAGGTTCAACCTTGAATACCACACAGACAAAATTAGCTAGAACTTAAAACCACCGACTTTCTTCAGAATTTAGTGGTTAGGCCATCTCTGGAGTGTCAGCAACCCGCCTAGCCAATCAGGTTAGAATCACTGGCCAAAGCCAGATATTAATGAAGGGATCTGAACTGACTCTGACTGGGTCATCCTGTATCCACCCTCCCTGTCTCCAACCAGATCAGAGACAAGGACTGACAAGAAAGAGTTTGCATTTGTCTGGTGTCTTCTACAAAGAAGCTTGGGTAGCCTGGGTAGCCTAACCCTCCATTGAGAAGGAAGGAGGAAATAACAGTGGTTGCCATGGTGCCGAAGCCTTGGGAGCCAGTCACTTCCTGTGAGGAAATGTTCCTTCCTTCAATTGCCCAATCCCGGCTCCCCCACTGTGCGCCTATGACAGCAGCTGAGGCCCTCCCCGCTGCTTCTTTCCAGTCACCGTCTCCCACGTCCTGTGTGGTCCCTTTCCCAGGAGTCATGGCAGGGGAATTTGGGGCTAATATGACAGATGTGGAATCAAGTAAGTCGTCTGAGTTTGAGTAGAGATAAACATAGGCGTGTGACTGGCCTCAAACTTGTGATCCTCCTGCATCAGCCTCCTAAGTGCTAGGATCACAGGAATGTGCTGCCACACCCATCTGGTTTCCTTTTTAGCTTTCCAAAGACCCATGAAGTGGGCAGAGTGAGTAGAGCTTCTATTTTGCATATGAGAGATCTGAGTGAGGACACCACCACCCCCCTGCCCCCCCAGCTCCCAGCTCTGCCCTTCCCTTCCCTTCCAAGATGCCTCATTGTCACAGTTGAGGGATCTCCCAGGGGCAGGTGGTCCTCTCTTACCACTTGCTCCCTACCCTACCCATTCTGTGGAGGGAGTCCTGACCACTCTCCATGCCTCAGAAGAGACATGGGCTCAGGGCTGGGAATAGCCATTCTCTCAGACACCACCATCTTTCTGCATCTTAGGTTAGATGCATGTGTGAGCGCATGCAAGGTGGATGGTCAGTGGCTGGATGCTGCCATTGCATCTACTTCCAGGTGCACAGACCACCTGACTGTCCGGACCTGTGAGGATCAGTGACGTAGGTGAAGTGGACCAGTCTCAAGGGCTCAGCTGATGACTTCCTGCAGTGATACCATTTATCCTCAGACTACGAGACCAACAAATCCCACAAGTTGCTTTTGTCGTAAGAAAAGAAACCAAACAGTAGTTATACAGCCTTACCATCTGCTGGCCTACAGGCCCCTTTCCCTGCCCGTCATCACAACACCCAGGACTAGGAGTGTGCTGGTTTGAAAGAAAATGACCCCCAAAGGGAGTGCCACTATTAGGAGGTGTGACCTTGTTGGAGTAGGTGTGGTCTTGCTGGAGGAAGTGTGTCACTGTGGGGCAGGCTTTGAGGTCTCTTTTCTCAAGCTTCATTCATTCTGACAGTCAGTTGACTTCCTGCAGCCTCTGGTCAAGATGTAGCCAGCACCACATCTGCCTGCACACCACCATGCACCCCATCATGATGATAATGGACTGAACCTCTGAAACTGTAAGCCAGCCACCCCAATTAAATGTTTTCTTTGTAAGAGTTGCTGTGGTTGTGGTGTCTCTTCACGGCAATAAAAAACCCTAAGACAAGGAGGGACCTATCATGGCCATCATGACCAGCTGGGGGCCAAGGGACGCATTGGACATGGGTTCAAGTTGCCTGGGTTCCTTAAGGATCTGCCAGCCAAGGTTAATATTCCAGAGATGGGCAGCATTATGGGACAAAGGAAGGCCCGGAGGTCTAAAAGAGACAGGCCAGGCCCGATAGTGTGGATTGGCCTTGGCAGCTGAAGGACAACCCAAACTTCCCAGTCCTAAGGCCATCTGGAGGAAGCCCCTTCTTTAGAGCTTGTCATGTGTAGCCCGTATCTTTGCCTCTGTGTCATCTGTCACAAATCCCAAGTTGTATACACAGCAGAAGCACTCCCACATTAGGGTGTACAGGGAAGGCCGTTCCTTCTGCTTTTCTTGGGTACTCATGTGGCCACAGAGCTTTTCTTCCTACCATGGGAAACAGCCACACAGACCTGCTTCCTGTTTCCCAGTGCTTGCTTGGGGCCCAGCCTCTGACTTGCACTGGGACACTCAGAGGCTCAAAGCCATCCCTGGAATCCTTGGAGATATGCAAAGAAAGGATCGTTGATCCCAGAAAGAGGTGAGCAGGAGAGCACCTGATCCCAGAGAGAGAGCATGCCAATGGACCCAAAAAAGAGTTCTGTCAAGTCCAGCATGGTGAACCCATGACTTTATTATGGTTATTTACAGAGGCATGGGTGATTCAAAGAGGTGAGACCATGGGGAAGTTCCCCCGGGTGACTTACAGACACTGAGGAGGAGTTTCACCCACAGCACAGATAACCCAAGAAAAGCCTTGGGCAACTGGAATAACTTAAAATAGCTGCAGCAGGAAAAGACCCAGAGAAGTATTTCCCTCTTCTATAGCTGAGGGAGATGGATAGGGTGAAGGCTCCTGAGCCTGCCCCTCTCTCTGTGAAGTAGTGCCAGTTGACCTGATCTCCTGAGGGCCTTGGGCAGGTTGATTACAGCCGCACAAATCCAATATGGCAGCCACATTCAGCCCGGGGAAAGAGCAGAAACACTTCCACACCTTTTCTGGGGGTCGTCCAATGTGCAGGAGTCAATGGCCCTAATCTGTCACCTCAGCACCCAACCTCAATGGCATCCACCTCATGTCTACCCTGAGAAGAGGCTCTGAGCCATATGGGAGGACTCTCCAAGGAAGAGCTGAGCCTCGTGGTCCTCAGGTTCTTCTCCCACATCAGGTCCAGTGATGGGCATCGGGAACTTGTGAAGGAGCGTTGATTGCTTGATGCCGCAATGTCCTGTGGTGATTTCCCATCATTCTGTGTCTTCCTTTTTGTCTTTGGGCTGCTTGTCAGGGTTGTTTGATGGGATAGATATGGCAGGGATGGGCTCAGACCAGCTCCTCTTTACAATAGTTCAAGGTTTCTCGCCGTTCCAAGGAAAATAGCCTCCTGGAGATGCTTCACAGTGCATCCTTCTCCCCATTGGATCTAATGTTTCCATTGCCTTTCACTAAAAGTGAAGTCGTTTCCTCTTGGGAGGAGATGAGTCTAGGACATTAAGGGACACTCACATTCAAGTGTCCTCACAATTACTGCACCACTCACTCCCACAGACGTCATTGCTGACCTTTTCCATAAGCCACGGGATCTCTGTGTGGGCATGAGTGTGGGCATACCTGTGTTCGCGTGTGTGGAAGCCAGAGGAGGAGGTCCAATGTCTTCCTCTTTTGCTCTTCATGTTATTCCCTTGAGATAGTCCCTCACTGAACCTGGAACTCACCATTTTTTTTGACTAGACTGTTGGCCCGCACGTCCCAGAGATCCTGTCTCCGTATCATCCCCACCCTCAGCACTGGTGTTACAGATGCGTGCTGTGGAAACAAGGCCCCAACTCTGTAATAAATTACAGACTGGTGGAAGTGAGGCAGTTTTTAATATTCTGCACAAAGGGGGGCCAGCATGGAGAAAAGGCAAAGATGGCTGCTGCACTGATTTGGCACAAGACGGTCCCCAATTCCAGACCACTTTTCCATAGGCTGGTACGTTAGACAGTCACAATCTTCACATTCTTCCAGCATAGCCCCCTCCCCCAACTCCCCACTCTATTGGTTCAGGATGCAAAGCCTTGTCTAATGAATATCCTGGGGCTTGAGACTGCCTCCGGTTTTTTCCTAATGCTGAGCTCATTCACCCAGCAACTTCCCAACTCTCAGAGTTCTGAGACAAGCAGGCACTGTACACCAGCTAGCGGGGAGAGGAGCCTACCTTTGCCTGCATACCTGTGGCTTCTTTTTATGAGCTCTGAGCATGCCTCATACTGAGAATGGACCATTAGGATTCCTTTCTTTCTTTCTTTCTTTCTTTCTTTCTTTCTTTCTTTCTTTCTTTCTTTCTTTCTTTCTTTCTTTCTTTCTTCCTTCCTTCCTTCCTTCCTTCCTTCCTTTCTTTTTCTTTTCTTTTCTTTTCTTTTCTTTTTTTTTGGTGATTTTTTGAGACAGAGTTCCTCTGTGTAGTTTTGTGCCTTTCCTGAAACTCACTCTAGCCAGGTTCTCTCACTCACAGAGATCCGCCTGCCTCTGCCTCCCGAGTGCTGGGATTAAAGGTGTGTGCCACCACCACCCAGCTGGGATTTATTTCTTATAGTGTCACCATGTCCAGATTTTTACATGGATGCTGGGGACCCGAACTCAGGTCCTCATGTTTGCACAACAAGCGTTCTTAACCACTGAACCATCTTCCCAGCACCTCCACCTCTTTCTTGAGTCTTGATCTTATGCAGCCTGGGCTAGCCTCAGATTCTCTATATAGCAAGAATGACCTTGAACAACTGATCCTCCTGCCTCAACCTCCCAAGAGCTGGGATTATGGGTCTGTACCATCACAGCCAGTTTACAAACCATGGGTTTTACTCAGGGTCACTCAGATGCAAGCGAACCAGCCACACAAGTGCCTAGCCTCCTTTTTCTCTGTTAGCCTGGGTGTTCAAGCCCACACCAGTGCCTTTGGATCATAGGACATCTTGACGGGGGAGGGGGGGGTGTCCACATTTCTGTGAATGCTACAGTGATCAGGCTATGTAAACCACCAAATATGACTCCTTTCACATTTAGTACAACAAGATAAATAGTTAGTGTCCTTGTTAGCTTCAGCTGTCAACTTGACACATCCCAGAGTGGTCATCTGAGGGAGTCACAATTGGGAGACTGCCCAGATATGATTGATAGGTGGCCTTGTCTGTGAGGGATTATCTTGGTTTTGATTGATTTGATTGACCCCTCTTTTTGTGGGTGGTATCATCTCTGGGCAGGTGGTCTTGGGCTGTATGAGCTGGGGAGCTGAACGTGAGCCTGGGAACAAGCTAGTAAGCAGTGTTTCTCTATGATGGATTGTGACCTGGAAGTGCAAGCTAAACAAAACAAACCAGAACAGAACAACAAAATAAAATCTGTAAATCCAATTGTAGGGGATCTGGTGCCCTCTTCTGGCCTCCACAAGTACTGCACACATGGTGTACGTACACACAAAGCAGGCACACACATGTACATAAATATGAATGTTTTATTATTTTAGTTTTTTGAGATAGGGTCTCGTTATGTAGCTCTGGCTATTCTAGAACTCACTAAGTAGACCAGGCTGACCTCAGACTCACAGAGATCCTCCTGCCTCTGCCTCCCAAGTGCTGAGATTAAAGGTGTATGCCACCACATCCAGATTAATATGTTTTATTTTTACTTTTAAAAAGTATTGTGGTGGTTTGAATGAGAATGGCCCCATAGGCTCATAGATTTGAATATTTAGTCACCAGTGAGTGGCACTATTTGAAAGGATTAGGAGGTGTGGCCTTGTTGGAGGAAGTGTGTCGCTGGGGGTGGATTTTGGGATTTTTCTTTTTTTCTTTTTTTCTTTTTTTTTCCCCCAGAGCTGAGGACCAAACCCAGGGCCTTGTGCTTGCTTGGCAAGCGCTCTACCACTGAGCTAAATCCCCAACCCTAGATTTTGGGATTTTAAATGTTCAAGCCAATCCCAGTGTCTCTTCCTGCTGCCTGCAGATCTGGATGTAGAACTCTCAGCTCCTTCCCAGCACCATGTCTGCCTGCATGCTGCCATGCTTCTCACCATGATGACAAGAGACTAAACCTCTGAAACTGTAAGAAGCCCCAGTTAAATGCTTTCTTTATAAGAGTTCCTGTGATTGTCAGGTGGTGGTGGCACACACCTTTAATCCCAGCACTCAGGAGGCAGAAGCAGGCGAATCTCTATGAGTTCGAGACCAGCCTGGTCTCCAAAGCGAGTTCCAGGAAAGGTGCAAAGCTACACAGAGAAAACCTATCTCAAAAAACAAACAAACAAAAAAAAAAAAGAGTTGCTGTGGTCATGGTGTCTCTTCACAGCAATAGAACACTGACCAAGACACGTATCTAGAACACAGTTTCTTACTGATCTTTAGTTGACCGGTGATGTTATCACCGTTGTCCAGGGTGGTGGTTTTTGTTGTGGTTGAGACTAAGTCCCTCCATGCTGTCCCCAAACTTCTGAGCTCAAGCGATCCTCCTGCCTCATCCTCCAGAGTAGTTGGATAACAGGGGTGTGCCACTGTACTTGGCCATCAGAGAAGTTTCCGCAAGGACTGGAAGGCTCTGTCTTCCACTCTTGTGGCAGAATAACAAGTGAATGTCTTCACGGGGAGCGGGGGGGCATTTGTGGTGGGAAGGAAGAAAGCATGAGGCACTCAGAAGGATCCGGAAGGAAGGCGCTCTAGGTACCTCATCCTTAGCACAGGGCTGTCTGTGGGTTTAATAATCACTAAGGTCAGGGTTTCCTGGGCTCTCATGGCCATTCTGTATGAGCTGGGGGCGTTCACAGGAGACATGTATGTACATGTGTGGTGTCTCAATGGACAAGGGAAAGAGGGAGTTGCAGGCTGTCTTGGTCCCTTCTCAGGTTCAATGAGGCTACCCAGGAAAGAAGGTCACAGCCTGGAGAGCTCCTGGTCAAACAGAAGACACATTTCTAAGACCAGGCACCCTTCAGGGACTCTGAGGCTATTAACTTTTGGGGCTTTAGGCCTAGAGCTGGGGTTCATGGGAGCCAAGCTCCCGGAAAGGCCTTACAGTGGGTACCACCCAGGCAGGGGCAGCAGGGACTTCCTCCCACCAGGCTGCCATCCTGCCCACAGAGTAGTGACTAGGCGCCGATCAGAAAGAAGCCTGGCCCTGCTCCCTGAGCCAGAGGCAAGCAGGGGCCAGCGGTCCCAGAGCTACAGGTCTCACCCTGGCAATCATGGGGTCTGTGCCTCACCCCGGCTTCCTCAGCTGGCCTTGGCTCCCTCAGATTGTTTCATTTTCTCAATAGCTCCAGGAACAGAACTAAGAGAAGTCAGAAACAAAACAGTTAGACACAAAGAAAAGCAGAAGTGGGCGCTCAGAGACTGACCGTCCCCGACGGGACTGAACCGTGGAGGGTCCAGCCGTGGCCTGGCTACCGGTGACCCGTGTGTGGGAGAAATGACCCAACTGGCCTCAGCTCTGTGGCTGCCCACGCTGTTGCTGCTGCTCTTCTGGCTTCCAGGTGAGGAGGCTGTCTGCCCAGGGGGGTGGGAGGCCTCAGGGAGATGCCACGTAAGGCGTCGGAGCCTGGATTTCTCTGTGCACAACACAGAATGGGGCGGCTGTGTCCTCTGTGTAAGGTGGATGGCCAAAGGTCCACACTGCTCAGGGGGAAGGGGCCAGGAGCTCACTCTGCACCCAGCTGTCAGAACAAGGGACAAGTCAGACACTGTGAGGGCTGGTGGCTGCCCAGGAGGAGTGCCAAGAGGAATTTTAGATGGTTAGAGTAGGAAAGAGACGGGCACAGAAGGTGGTACCGGCGTGAGAGGACAGTGGCTGTGCTGGGGAGCCCGGAGAGGTGTGTGTTGGTGGCGAGGTACGTGAAGAGATTTAATCTGTCTGTCTGTCTGTCTGTCTGTCTGTCTATCTTCCTTCCTCCCTTCCTTCCCTCTCTTTTTTGGTTTTTCAAGACAGGGTTTCTCTGTGTATCCCTGGCTGTTCTGGAACTCTGTAGACCAGGCTGGCCTCGAACTCAGACATCTACCTGTGCTGGGATTAAAGGTGTGCACCACCATGCCCTGATAATCTTTTTTTTTTTTTCTTTAAAGATGTTTTTTCTTTTCTTTTTGGGACAGAGTCTCACTGTGTAGCACTTACTATGTAGACTAGGCTAATCCTAAACTCACCGAGGCTGCCTTCCTCTGCCACCGAGTGTAAGAATAAAAAAAGAAAGGTGAAGCAGGTAGCTTTCGGCAGGCCCTGCCAAGGTATGCCACTAAGCAAACACGCCACGCGCAACAGAGTTAGTGCAAGAGGTTGATTGGGGCGGGGGGGGGGGGGGGGGGGAGGGGGGGGGGGGGGGGGGGGAGTGAAAGGCGATGTTGGAGTGGGGACATGCAAGAGGCAGGCAGACAGACAGACAGACAGGCAGAGAACAGGGAAGATGAGCAAGGGACAAGAAAGTCAAGAGAGGCAGGAGAGCGAGCTGTGCCTAGCGGGCACTTTTAAGGGGCGCACATGTCACACAGCTGACAGTAGAAAGGCACTGGCGACAGGTGATGATGTACCTTAACTCTTTGGTGGCAGAGGCAGGCGGCTGCCATGGCAGGAACTAACAGAGCGCTGGGATCAAAGGTGTGTACCACTACACCCCACAAACTACTTTCCCTTATTCTTGGAAAATTTTATATATGTGAGCAATGTAGTTTGATCATATCCAGCCCTCACCCCTCCCTCCAACTTCCCCCAAGTCCATCCTAACTTATTATTATTATTATTATTATTATTATTATTATTATTAAATACCCATTGAGTCTAATTAGCACTGCATATTATCTGTGCATATGTGGGGTTATCCACTGGGGCAGGGGCCATGTATACATGGCCACCCTCCAAAGAAAGGAATCTCTAACCCCAGCACTCTGGAGTCAGAGGCAGGCAGGTTTCTGTGAGTTTGAGCCTCATTTACACAGTGAGTTTCAGGCCAGCCAAGACTGCATAGAAAAACCTTGTCTAGAAAAAAAAAAAGGCCTATATTGGTCATTTGTATTAAAAAAAAATCAACAAACAAACAAACATTGGTTTTATCTGAGTTTACACACTTATTTATAAACATTTGAAAATCATCTTGGCTATTTTTCCTTTCATTTGTTTGGATTTTCTTCTTTTTTTTTTCCTTTGGGATTTAAGGAGATTTGAAAGCGCTATGCTGAGGGCAGAGGTGGAAGGTGGAAAGCCAGTCATCTACTGGGGTGAGGGTGGGGATGGGCAGGGGAAGCATCCTAGCGGGCCAGGAAAGGAACAGGAGGGCTGGGAACTTAAGTAAGCAACAGTCAGGACTGGGAGGTTGACTTAGTGGAGAAAGTGAGCACCTGAGTTTGGATCCCCAGCACTCACTTGAAAATTGGACTTTTGATTTGTGTCTGTAACTCCAGAGCTGGGGGTGCAGGGACAAGCAGGATTTGATGCCTCCTTCTTGTCTCTGCAGACACCATACTTTTGTACACAAACCTACATACAAACACATATACACATAATTGAAAATAAAAGTAAAATTAGTGAGAGATGGATCAGTGGTTAAGTGCACTTACTGCTCTTTCAGAGGACCCGGGTTTGGTTCCCAGAACCCACATAGTGGCTCACAACCACATGTAACTCTGATTTCTGGGTGTCTCACACCCTCTTCTGGCTTCTAGGGGCTCCTACGTGCATGTGTGAAGTGCATATAAACTCACACAGGTACACACAAACATAATAAATAAACCTTAAAATAAAATCTTAATAAAACAACCTCAAAATAAGCAAAGTAAACCTAGGCTGAGAGAGCAACCCCTCCCATTTTCTGCCCACCCCCAGCTCTTCTTCCTGGTCACAGGGTCATGAGGACACTGAGGGAGCAGAGCATACAGCTGGCCACCCTCTTCTGCCCTGGCTCGTATTCCTGCGGTGGGACCCCGTGGGGGTGTGGCTATTCTCCCAGGGCCTGAGATGCCCAGGGCTGGCATGTTTGAAAACATGAAGCCCTAATGGGTGGGAGGGACTGGGGGGGGATTAGGGTCAAAGGAAGGAGCAGGGCAGAAGGGGAGGGTGCTGAGGGATGATTGGCTGATGGGAAGTCAAGGGATGGAGGGTGGAACTTTTGGAGACCTACTCCCCATCCAGCTGTGAGGGTGCAGAATTGGGGCTTGTGTTTTCCAGGCTGTGTCCCTCTGCATGGCCCCAGCAAGGTGACAGGCACAGTGGGGGAGTCCCTGAGCGTGCGGTGTCAGTACGAGGAGGAACACAAGACTAATGAGAAATACTGGTGCAGAGTGTCACTGCTACCACCATGTAAAGTGATTGTCAAGACCAGACACTTAAAAGAAGCTGGGAAAAGCCGAGTGTCCATCAGGGACCATCCAGCCAACCTCACCTTCACAGTGACCTTGGAGAACCTCACCCTGGAGGATGCAGGCACCTTCAAGTGTGGGGTGGATAGACCCCTTTTTGATAACAGATCCTCCTTGGGAATTGATCTTTCCTTGGGGTTCGATGCGTCCTTCAAGGTTGTGGTGTCCGTGGTCCCAGGTAAGCGCCCAGGTGAGTCCCCCAATGAGTACTATAGCAGCACCACAACAGCTGCAAAGTGGCGGGAATTTCTGGGGCGGGAATCAGCTCAGAGCCTGAGAGTACACTGTGTGTGGTGGGGGATGGAGATGAGGGGCAGACAGGGCCAGGGCAACAGTTATGGAGGCATCCTGGAGGGGAGGAAGGTGCTGCTCCTTCGGGGGATGGGAGGAGGAGAGAGCAGAGTGTGGCCAGGCCAGAGGTCTGTGCCCTGTGCGGTGACCCATGGAAACTAGAATCCATGGGTGTGTTGGGGGCTGAGCAGAGGGTCATTAAGGGACAGTGCTGTGTGCAGAGGATCCTTTCACTAGTGACAAGCCAGCTTTGAAGTTAGTTGTCTTTGGCAGCATGTGGCTGAGGTTGGAGGAGAGCAGACCGAGCGAGCGTGTGGTTTTGACTCAGGTGGGTTGGGGGTGGCAGTTGTGTTGTGCATGCAAATGATCAGCTGATCCAGGAGGATGCCCCATCCTGATCCTTCCTTTGGTATGAAGTCAGCTTAAAAACAACCCACTGGCAGCTTGTCAGGGTGGTGTATGCTTGTGATCCTAGCACTCAGGAGGCAGAGGATCACAAGTTCAGGGCAGCCAGGGCTGTAAATTCCACATGGAGACCCTGTCTCAAAGAGTAAAGAGAAAAAGAAAAGAAGGAAGGAAGGGAGGGAGGGAGGGAAAGGGGAGAGGGAGAGAGAAAGGAAAGAAGGAAGGAAGGAAGCGAGCCATTGGCCAGTGGCAGAGTCTGAGGAGATTCCCTAGGTCTGATCTGTGGTTTTATCTCCAGGACCTATAACACCAAGGATACCTACAATGCCCACCAGCCTGACCATCAGCCTGGCCACCAGCCTGGCCACTGAGTGTTCTACCCAAGGATCCACCGTGAAGGATCACCAAGAGGATCCTGAGTCCAAGGGCTTGAGGTGAGGTGCCCTGGTCCCTGACCTGGAGGTAGCCACCCCAACCATGTGGTCCCCTCAGGAGAAGGGCTTACAGAACCATGAGGGCTTGGGGTAAGATCCCTTGGTTCCTGACTTGAAGGTGGTGGCCCTTCTCCTGAGAGGGGCTGAAGTAGGCAGTGTGGCCATGTGCTGCTGTCATACCCGGCTGGCTAGACCCTCCTGTGCCGTGGGCTCTAGTCCGGGTAGGAGGCCAAAGGTCACTGACCACACTGGGCCTGCCTGTGCTGAGGACAGGGAGAGCTCAGGCTGAGGAGGACCCAGAGTATGATGGAAGGAGAATAGCATGAAAAGGGCTGGTGACATCCCATCGTGCATGGTTCAATGCTTCACAGAATGTTCTCTTTCATGCCTCGTGATAATCTTCATGTTACCACATGCCTTAGCTGTTTTCCTACGGCTGTGATAAAACACCATGACCAAGGCAGCTTATAATAGAAAGCGTTTATTTGGGGCTAACCATTTCAGAGGGTTAGAGATCATCATGATGGGAACATGGCAGCAGGTAGGCAGGCATGGTGCTGGAGCAGTAGCTGAGAGCTCACATAGCCACAAGGCAGCAAGAGCTAACTGGGCATTGCAAATGGATCCTGGAACTGACTGGAGTTAGTAGGGATCCTATAGGTTAAGGGCTCTGGCCACCTGCACTTCTAACTTTTAACTATACATGTCGAGGCTCCCATGATCCTCTTGGGTTCAGAAATTCACTGGAGTCATCATTGCTGGAAATGGTTTTTTATCATACTTTTATGATTTTTATCTTTATAAAGATCATGAGGAGACAAATGAAGAGACAGCAAGGCCAGACTGGGAGAGTCCCAAGAAGTGTCCCAGTACCCTCTACTTAGGCAGGGTCAGGGTGCATCATCCCCAGGGGCCTCTGTGTGTCTACACCAAGAGCTTCCTGCATCTCCTTTCCAGGGTTTTTACTGGGGCCTCATGAGTAGGCACCACAGGCTGAATTGCTGGCACGTGGATGAACTTGTCTCTAGCCCCTCTCCTCTCTGGAGGCTGGGTAGAGCCCCTGTCATATCCATGACCCCACATTGGTTCCTGGTGAGAAGCCTCATTCTGTAATCTCACCTCTTAGCTATGTACAGGCACATCTAGACTTTTGACATTATGACACAACATTATCATCTATAAAGTTCACACCCAAGAGCCACGCAGTCAAGTTAGAAAAGTATCAGGGAAAAAAAGCAACACCCAACCACCCCACCTCCCCATATTTTAAGTAAATTTATAATTTGATGTCGGGCTGTATTTATCACTATGCAGGGCCAAATTTACAAGATCCATAGACCGAGGTCTGGACACTCCCACAAGCACCACTCAACATCATTCACAAATAACTAAGGTGCTCCTATTATCAAATTCCCCAGCATCAAGCAGGGGTGTCCAACCTTTGTACACTACAACATGATGTCATGGTTTGCAAATGCATTGACCACATTCAAAGCTATCCTGGGACACATGTGGCCTCTCTCCCAGGACCCAGGGACCAAGGTCTGGCCTCTCCTTACTACACCACACCTGGAAACCTTCCCACAAGTTTTCTGCCAACCTAGAGGCACGATGTGGCTACCATACAAGGCAAAATGCAGGACCCACGCATGCTGCTACTTTTGGAGGTTAACCTACAGATGTTCAAGGCAGGCAAAGCCCTGCTTTGTGTGTGTGTGTGTGTGTGTGTGTGTGTGTGTGTAACAAGGAGATGAAGAGAAGTCATTATGCTGTTGATCTTTATAAAAAAGTTTTTTTCTTTTTTTTTAGCCGGGCAGTGGTGATACACTCAGGAGGCAGAGGCAGGTAGATCTCTGAGTTTGAGGCCAGCCTGGTCTACAGAACAAGTTCCAGGACAGCCAGGGCTACACAGAGAAACCCTGTCTTGAAAAACAAAACAAAAACAAAAATCAAAAAACAAAACAAAAAAATCCGTGTGTGTGTGTGTGTGTGTGTGTGTGTGTGTGTGTGTGTGTGTGTGTACGAATGTATGTATGTATGTATGTATTTTTGAGACAAGGTCTCACTACCTAGCCTTGGCTAGCCTCTATAGACCAGGCTGGCCTTGAACTCACAAAGATCCACTTACTTCTGCCTCCTGAGCACTGGGATTAAGGTTGTGGATCAGCACTCACAGCTTCATAAGATTTTAAAGGTTATTATGATGCGTGAGTAGGTGTACATATGTGCACAACTTTCAGGAGTCAGTTCTCTGCTTCTACTGTGGGTTCTGGGGCTTGAACTCATGACCTCAGGCTTGCACAGCAAGTGCTTTTATCCACTGAGTCATCTCACCAATCTTTTTTAAAACCTTGACTTTATGTGTCTGTTTTCAAAGTCAGGGGCTGGTGATATACCCGGGGGCTGGGTAGAGCACTACTTGGCTAGCGTGCATGAGGCCTTGGGTTCGATGCCCAGCACTGAATAATTGACTCCCTCCCCTTAAAGCCTCTCGGTGCTGCTGACCGTGTTAGCTCTTCTGCTGTGTCTGTTGGTGGGGACCTCTCTGCTGGCCTGGAGGATGTTCTGGAAGCATCAGATCAGTGGTGAGTTAACTTCCTGTGTCCCTCTGTCTTCCTTCTGTCCCTCTGTCCCTACTCCAGGGTGGCGGACTCTGGCTACAGTCTTTTACCTCAGTGCTCAAAACAGGCACCACATTAAGCACACACCCTCAGGGCACACACTCAAGATGACCCTAGAGGAAGGGCCCAGAGGTGTCCCTGGGTGTAGTGGTTACACACCTCGTGAAATAGCTCCCTGGAGGCCTTTCTCTGGGGCCCGAGTGGTTGCCCTGTGGGGCGGTGCCTTCTTCTGTTTAAAACCTTCAGTGGCTTCCCACACTCTCAAGAGATTCTCTGCAGGGCTGCTAGGCCTCCACAGTGTACCCTGCATGGTGCCTCGCTCACCCCCACGTTCTTGTGACTTTTGGTTATGGGGCAGGGGACTCAGCCTCTCTCTCTCCTGGGTTTACTCTGCATGTCGAAAGTCCTGGCTGTTATGATATATTGCACATGGGGAACCCCGTCTGGCCAAGGTATCCCCTGTGTGCACGGAAACATGCTGGCATGCTGGGCAGATGCAGTGGCGGGCTGGTGGGCAACCCATGCCATGTGGGCATGGCGGCAGGGGTGGCGGTGGACATTCATTCCTGACCCAGATGCTGCATCGGCTCGGAAATGGTTTATTATAATAGAGAGACAAAGAGAAGATAGGAAAGAGGGAGAGAGAGAGGGGTCGAGAGGTACACACCTAGTGGGAGGAAAAGCAGAAGAGAGAGAGGAAGGGGAGGGGCCTTTCCCCAAAATGAGGCTTTTACATCTGGACTCAGGGCGGTGTGGAGGGGCGGGTCAGAATATTAACACTGGCCTCCTCAGGCTTACTCCCTAGTCTCCAAGCGCTGCCCTCAGATTTTTCTTTCCTTGGACTTTTTCCTTGAGGCCCTCCTGGGTGTCCCCCTGCACCTTGGCTATCACAGTTCTTTTTGTACTAGATGGTTCTCACCAGCATCCCTGGCTGCCACCTCATGTAGCCTGTGCATTGCTTCTGGCCTGGGCCGTGGCTGGAGAAGGTCCCCAGTCACTACTGGGTTTAGGATCTTTAGTCACACAGACACCCAGGAAGCTCCTGGGAACCTGAGGTCCCACCCTCCCCAAGTTCAGATTGACAGACAGGACCTGCACAGGGTGTGTCAGCAAGAATGTTCTCAACAAACACAGAACCGTGAGCAAACACAGGACAGAGGGACAAAAGAACAGGAGGAAAGGGGTCGGGCCTTCTCCAGGGGAGAAGCTGGCTTCCTTCCTGTGCAGAGACTTCATGACCTTAGGAGCAGAGGGCCCTCAGGTCTATCTTTGTTCATATTGCTGAAGCCCTTTGAGGCTTCTTCAATGAGGATGTGAGACCACTCTGACCTACAGACCCTCTGTCTCTCTGTGTCTGTGTCTCTCAAGTCAGGGTTTCTCTGCAGCCCTGGCTGTCCTGGAACTCACTCTGTAGACCAGGCTGACCTTGAACTCAGAGATCCATCTGCCTCTGCCTCCCAAGTGCTGGAATTAAAGGTGTGCATCACCACTGCCCTGCTCTCCAGTCTCTCTTGGGGGCCTCCCAAGCTGTAGCCTTCACGTGGTTCCACTAACCACAGGGGACTTTCCCAGCCTGGACAGCTCCAGTTCTGTGAGCCCCAGCAGATCACTTGGGTGCCCTTTCACCCAGAAACATTGTGGCCCACAGATCACTTCCCCTTTAAGAAAGATGTAGGAGACTCAGTGTGTTGGGTTTTGTAATCTCTGCACTTGGGAAGCAGAGGCAACAAGACTGCAGTGAGTTCAAGGCCAGCCAGAGGAAGATGTAGGGAAGACTCTGCCTCAAAAAACAAAACAGAAAAGAGGGGCTGAGGATTTGTAGGAACCTGAGAAATAAGTAAAAGCAACAGAGAAGAAAGAAATTATCTCTGAGGTACATGGTAAATCAAAATCCCATCTCCCAGAAAACCAGCCACTGCACTAGAGGTGTGTGAGCTCCGTCCAGTCTTTTATCTATGCAGATGTGATTTCAGTTTTTTTCCCAAAACCGCTAGGTGGCGGTGGCACACACCTTTAATCCCAGCACTCGGGAGGCAGAGTCAGGCGGATCTCTGTGAGTTCGAGGCCAGCCTGGTCTACAGAGTGAGTTCCAGGACAGCCAGGGCTACACAGAGAAACCTTGTCTTGGAAAACCAAAACAAACAAACAAATCTCATGTTTGAAATTATGTGTATATGTGTTGGGGGGCAGTTGTACGTGATGTGTGTGTGTGTGAGAGAGAGTGTGCGTGTGTGTGTGATGTGTGTGGAACCTTTGGAGGTCAGAAGTGAGTATGGATCCCTGGAGTTACAGGCAGTTGTCCAAACTGAAGTCCCCTGGAAGAGCAGCCAGTGCTTTTAATCTCTGAGCCATCTCTCCAGTCCCATGTGTGATTTCCTAAAGATCTTTCTTTATTGCCAACGAGGCATATCCCTATACTCTCAGCACTTGGGAGACTGAGGCAGGAGGATTAGGAGAGCTTGAGAGTAACCTGGGCAACATAGCAAGACCCCCGTCATAAACAAAACAAAGCTTCATACCACTTAAACCTGTACTTTTACACTTAACAATATTATAGCATTTCTACTGCTACTGAATGTTCTAGAACTCCCAGACCTATGGCTGAAGTCTCCAAGGAAAGCCTTTCTTGGAGTACAGCACACCCCTCCTCCCCTGCCCACTTTTTTCTGCAGTTTCACCCCCTTCTCTTTCTATCTCTAGCTGATAAACATCCAGAGCTGTCCCAGAACCTCAGGCAGGCAAGGGAGCTACAGCAGGAGGTGAGCCAGGGTGGCTGGGTGGGGAGGGGCCATAAGGCTGTCAGGGAGTCCTGGACTGGTAGAAGTAAAGATCTATTACAGGTAGATGGAGTTGTCCCAGAACAAGAGACATCACCTGGAGATCTAGCGATCAACTTTGTCCCAGGTTCTGTCCAGTCTGTTCCCCTCTGACCAGGACAGTGGACTTGGATGGGGTGGGGGTGGGGGATCCTAGAGAGAACAGGGCGAGGGTGGAGGACGAATGGGAAAGGCCAGGGCTGACACAGTGTGGTGGGAGGGAGCTGTCTTCACAGAAGCAGGGCAGGGGGGTGGAAGGGAGGGACTGCACGGATGACACTTGACCTTCTGTAGGCTGCTGAGCAGAGCGAGTCCCAGTATGTGAATTTGCAGCTGTACACATTGCCCCTGAGGGAAGAGCCGGTGCTACCAAGTCAGGTGGAGGTGGAATATAGCACAGTGGTAAGTTGAGAGCCTGGCTCCCTTGCACGAGGATCCTGGGCCATGCAAGGGTAGCACACAGGGGTGGAGGAGGACAGAGAGCCAGCCTGGCTCAGGATGGTTGTATAGAAGACGGGGCAGGTGGAGACTCGTTGGAGCTGGAGTAGGAAGCAGAATTACGAGAGTGGCCAGTATCTAAGGTTTTGACAATCAATACATCAGAACCTGTTATTTCTCCTTGTGTTGGTCCCCTCATCTCTTTGGTATCAATTCTTTAGGGGTGTGGTCAAGCTTCAGACTCAGTGACCTTCAAACAGGAGAGTGGGGCAGGCAGCCTCCTTGGTTGTGAACAACCGTTTTACAGGCAGGGTCAAACGGAAGCTGAGAGAGTGATAAACATCAAAGGCTTTCTGGGGAGACTCTCCCCCACCCACCCCCAGGCTCAGAGCCCACTGAACCCTTCTTGGATGCCCTGAGGGATGCCATAGTTTGGTGGCAGGAGATGGGTGACATACACTGCTCTGAAAAAGTGTCTACTCTGGTCCCATCCAACCCAGGCTGCTGATTCTGCCCAATGAGGGGAATAAGGAACGGTTCTGTTCCACATCCACTCTGGATCACCCAAGCTATGATCCCTTCACTTGTGCCAGTGTCTTTTTTCTTATTTTTAAAATGATTCACTTAGTTTTATTTTACATGCATTGGTGTTTTGCCTGCATGTATGTCTGTATGAGGGTGTCAGATCCCCTGGAACTGAGTTACAGACAGTTATGAGCTGCCATGTGGGCTCTGGGAATTGAACCCAGGTCTTCTGGAAGAACTGCCAGTGCTCTCAACCACTGAGCCATCTCTTCAGCCCCATGCCAGTGTCTTTTGAGGATAAGGTGTGTGCAGGGACACCAATGTCCTCATTTTAAGTAGCTGCAGAGAGATGGCTCAGCAGTTAAGAGCAATGACTGATGTTCCAGAGGAACTGGGTTTAATTCCCAGGTCGTCCGAAGTCTGATCATGCCAGGCTAAAAAATAAATAAATAAATAAATAAATAAATAAATAAATAAATAAATGGAAGAAAGGACTTCATGACCCCTCTCTCCTCTCTTTTAAAGAGAAAAGCCTGGCTAACTCAGTCGGTAGAGCATGAGACTCTTAATCTCAGGGTCATGGGTCCGTGCCCCATGTCAGTCACCAGATATATCGAGAAATCCACAGAGTCTGTTTAAAGGGCAAAGGAATTTATTAGGGGAGAAAACTCACTACACAGAACAGAATAGTCACAGGTTCTGGAACACTGTTCCAGCTGCCTGAGTCAGTCTGGTATCCAAAACCATGCAGGAGAGAAGAGAGCCTGCCTACGCGCATCTCAGGTCTTAAGGGTCACTGCGAGGCCACGCCCCAGGGGCATGTACTTCAAGGTCATAGGCAGGTAGAGCAGTTACCTGCCCCATCTCTAGGGGCGGTGCTTCAAGGTCAGACAGAACAGCTATCCACCACAGTCTCTAGTTCCTCAGATGGTGTCATGTGTCTGAAAGCCCTATTCCTTCACTATGTGACGTGTTCTCATGTCTTCCCAGCTATGGGACTGGCAACCATCACCTGGTAGCTAATGATTGCAAAATGGGTTGGAAGCTAACTTCCTTTTCCCCTTTGGACAAGTCAGCCTGTGACCAAGCCAGTAAACTTTAGAACTGTTGTGCCATTGTGGCTACCTCTGCTGGCCATGGTATACCCAGCATGGGCACTTCCCACTGTGGCTTGACAAGGTGGGCCGGTGTGTCCAGTTCTGGGCAGTTGAGGGGTGTGTGTGCCCTTCCCCTCTTGGCCTGAATCCGGGGTCTCTCTCCACAGGCGTTCCCCCAGAAAGAGCTTCACTATACATCCGTGGTATTCGACTCACAGAGCCAGGATTCTCCTGCCAATGGGACTTCCCCTTGGCCGTCTCAAAACCAAGAAGCAGAGTATAGCGAGGTCCGAAAGCCCAGGGAAGGCCTCTCTCACTCTCACCTGTGACTCCTTGTCATCTGAAACCCTCTTTGATGACCACCAGGTTCCTGAGCTCCCTGCAGGCTGCTGCCATCAATGTCATGAGCCTCGCTGGCTTCACTCAAGATGAGCAGGAACCAAGACTCTGTGGGGACAGAGGTTCATCCCACTGGCTCTCTCCTCTAAGCCTGCATTTTGTTCTGCCTCTGGGTGTGGAAGATGTAGCGCTGCATCCCTTGGGGCTTCGGGAAGTGACGTGGTTCATATAGAATGGCACCAGTGTTGGCTTTGTAGTGTCTGCCCAGCAGGAACATCCATGATTGCTGGGGGATGTGGAGAACCAGCGAAGAACCATGAGAACACGAAGGAAGGGGAGTCATGGAGGCTCTAAACATCAGCTCCCCCATCCCACAGAGAACTAAACCCAGCTCTGAGGAGAAGAGCCTGGCCCATGGCTCCAAGGTCAGGGGCAAGTTCCTCTGGACTCTTAGCTAGAAGATGAAATAAAGTTTAAAATATCTTCTTAAAGGGAGAAGGAAAAATTATTTATATGATGCCTGTAGCCCCATCATAAAGCCCAGCTTTGAAATCAGAGGGGCCTTTGGGGTACAAGGGCTTGGGAAGGATGTGTCACCACTGGGTTGGAGAGGGTAAGTTGTAACCACTGTTCCCCGATGGAACATACAATGCTTTACTTACCAGGGTAATTTTAAAGTCTAATCCAAAGGTGACTGTGTGTGTTTCCAGCCTGCAGCCGCCACCAATGGCTTGAAAGCCATATCTGCCGCAATGATTTTTCTTATAACTTTTCACATTGCTCCAGAAGCAACTTCAAGGGTAAGTCATCTCCAAAGAGTGGAGAGATGATGGTTATTCATGACTTCTTTGGATTTTTTTTTTTAAAGACAAGATCCTTTATAGCCAGGCTAGTCTTGAACTTGCTGTGTAGCCGAGGATGACCTTGAACTTCTGATCTTCCTGCCTCTACTTTCCTAGTGTGTGTGCTTATAGTATGCACACCCATGAGTCATCCCAGGTACTTCTCTTACTTCTTGTACTAATGTTCTGAGACACACACACACACACACAAAAACAATAGCTCTTTCCACTTGAAAAGGCAGTGGGCACTGGATTGTGCAGATGGGACTCAAGAGTCTTAAGGGGGAAGTAGGGAGGCTGTGGCCAAAAATAGAGTGCTGAGCCCACAAACAGCGCAGGCACACAGGTTTAGTCCAGTGACTAAACCAGACTGCCAACTAGGAGGGATGGGCGGGGAGAGGAGGGCCCTGCTTCCTGGTGTGAGTTACTCATCGTGGGAAAGCCCAAGTGCTAAGTGCCAGCCAGAGGACATGTCTCTACCTTTGTTTTCTTCTCCTTCTCCTGTCTTCTCTCCCTGGTGCCTGGGACAGGTCAGCCCAAAGGCATCTTTCATTCATTCATTCATTCATTCATTCATTCATTCATTCACTCACTCATTCATTTGCCCGTTCATTCATACAACCATTCACTCACCCATCCATTTAC
>CABHPH010133362.1:0-19492 GCA_902168325.1 Peromyscus nudipes | reverse complement strand
CATCCATCCATCCATCCATCCATCCATCCATCCACCCACCCACCCATCCATTCCTTCATTCATCCAGTCACTCAATATGTTTCATTCACTCATTGCAGAGCATTCAGTGACCTGCTCCATGACAGGCAGAAGACTGGACACCAAGAAGCATAGGACAAAACCCCTGCCCCACGTGGACTTTTGAGTTTACAGGGATGTGGACATAGGCCTTCTCCACTCACCTCCCTGCTTTAAGGCTGTGGACAGGGGATGAGTGCCTCTCTGATTTGGTCCCCTGTAAACAGATATAACAGACGATTCCCTGTTAAAGAACAGAAAAGCAGCAGGGAGGTGCTGGTTTACACCTTTAATCCCAGTACTTGGGAGGCAGAGGCAAGTGGATCTCTGAGTTTGAGGCCAGCATGGTCTACAGAGTGAGTTCCAGGACAGCTAGGACTACACAGAGAAACCCTGTCTTGAAAAACAAAAAAACATGAAAGCCAGATGCTTCAAATTTATGTTGAAGAGTGGCTGTCAGGACTGTGGAGCAGGCTCAGTGGGTAAAAGTGCTTGCCACACAAGTGTGAGGACCTGAGTTTGATCCCCAGAACCCACATAAAAAGCTGAATGTGTGATCAGCTAGAAGGCTCAGGGGGTGAAATGCTTGCCACACAAGTCTGGCAGCCTGAGTTTGGTCCCTGGAACTCATGTAAAGACAGAAGGGGAGGACTTACTCCACAAAGCTGTCCTCTGATCTCCACACCATGGCACAAGAGCCCCTCATCCCACCTCCCCCAAATAATTTCAATTGTAAAAAAAAAAATTAAAAAGTAGGATGTGTACCAAGAGAGCCTGTAATCCCAGTCCTGCTTCGGCAACACTGGAGGTGGAAACAGGTCTCCAAAGCTTGGAGGCCAGCAAGCCTGGTGTGCTGCAGTGTGAACTGTAAAGAGACCATACCTCAAACAGGGTGGAAGTTGAGGACTCACACCTGAGATTGTCCTCTGACCGTCACATGTGTGCCAGAATGCACACATATGGACACACAAAAAATGGCTATCAGGGTCTATGGCCCTGGTAGTTCAAAAGCTAAGCTGATGGGTTCCATGTCTTCTTTAGCCTGGGCTTGGAGTGAAGCAGGAGAGTCAGATGGGATGGCCTTTATCTCGCATTCCCATGGGAAAGCACCCCCTCCATGGAGACCAGGAAATTCGGGTCCAGTCGTGAACTTCAGTGGTGCTGTCTGTCACGTGCTTTTCCTGGGGGGATGTGAACAAACATCTAGTCACCCCAGATGGGGCTCAACCCAAAGAAACAATTGCATCCCAGTCCAGCTTGATAAACCAATGAGCTTTCCGGGTTTCCTTACAGCGCAAGGGTGAAAGGTTACAGCTGTGTCAATGAAAGTCCCACTCCAGCATAGGTACAGGTCTCCCCCAAACCTCTACATGTGGAATCCCCCCCGCTTCAGCTAACTTTCCGTCTCCTGTGTACTCCAGTCCCTCCTCACGTACAGGTGGACAGAATTATGTTTGAGCGGCAGGAAGGGGAGCATGCAGGAGGGAGTGCCGGGGTCTCAGGTGAGGGACTGATGGGGATGTCTGAAAGTCTCCTGAGTGTGCGCAATTACAGCTGCTGTGCCTCCAAGATGGTGGTGGCCCTGTCATGTCCAGGACAGTGTTCCCCAACATCTCTTAGGAATACTGTTTGTCTTTGTGAGGTGTGTGTGTGTGTGTGTGTGTGTGTGTGTGTGTGTGTGATGTGTGTGTGAGTGTGTGTATGTGGGATGTGTGTGTGAGTGTGTGTGGGATGTGTGTGTGTGAGTGTGTGTGAGTGAGTGAGTGTGTGTGTGTGGGATGTGTGTGTGAATGTGTGTGTGTGTGATGTGTGTGTGTGAGTGCGGGATGTGTGAGTGTGTGTGATGTGTGTGTGTGTGTGAGTGAGTGTGTGTGTGTGTGTGTGTGAGTGTGTATGTGTGTTAACAGGAAGGTGTCAGATCAAAATGGAGTCACTCATGTCAAGCCCTAACAGAGTCCAGGGGTCATTGTCTTAGTCTACTTTCTGTTGTTTCTTGACCTTTGGCTAAGATCAAGTGAAAATACTGGAGACTGGGAAATTTCTAGGAAAAAGAGGTTTACTTGGCTGAATGTTTTGAAGTCTGGGAGGGCCAAGTTAGGAGGCTGTGCTGGGTAAGAGCCTTCTTGCTGCTGACGGAGGCTCTGCAGAGTCTACAGGCAGGATAGGGCTTCTGATAGGGAGAGGGATGCATAGCAGACCCTGAGCGGCATTTTTAACAGACTCGTGCTTTTTAAAATTAATTATATGTGTTTATTTCTCTCTGTGTGTGAGTGAGTGCATATGTGTGTGTCCTCACATACCAAGGTGTGTCAAGGTGTATATGTGGAGACCCAATGACAGTTTGGTAGGAGTCAGTTCTCTCCTACCATGGGAGTTTCAGGGAATGAATTCACACTGTCAGGCTTGACAGCAAGGGCCCTTAGCCACTGAACCGTCTCACTGGCCCATCAGACTATCTTTTTTTTTTTTTTTTTTTTAAAGATTTATTTATTTATGTGTGTGAGTATTCTGGCTTCCTGTACATCTTCACGACAGAAGAGGGCACCAGATCTCATTACAGATGGTTGTGAGCCACCATGTGGTTGCTGGGAATTGAACTCAGGACCTCTGGAAGAGCAACCAGTGCTCTTAACCACTGAACTATCTCTCCAACCCATCTTTTTTTTTTTTTTTTAATGAGACGTGTTTTGTAGCATGAATCTTAGAGAGTCTTATTAATAAAATCAAACCTGAGGCCAGTTATTGGGGTGAACACTGGAAGGTCAGAGAGACAGAATAAGCCACAGCTATCTCACCTCGCTTAATCCTCAGCTGGTCTTGTTTCCTCAGACTGGATGCCCCGAGCCCTCATCCAGAATGGGTCTCAGCTGAACTGCTGCTAGAAGCCTGAAAGCTTAACCAGCCACATGCTTCTCCAGGCCGCTTCTCCAGGCCAAATGCTTCTAGCTTCTGGTCCTCACGCCTTATATACCTTTCTGCTTTCTACTACCACTCCCTGGGATTAAAGGTGTGGCTTTCTGGGATTAAAGGTGTGTATCACCTTGCCTGGCCGTTTCCAATGTGGCCTTGAACTCACAGAGATCCAGAGGGATTTCTGTCTCTGAAATGCTAGGATTAAAGGCGTATGCTACCACTGCCTAACCTCTATGTTTAATATTGTGGCTGTCCTGTTCTCTGACCCCAGATAAGTTTATTAGCATACACAATATTTTGGGGAACACAATACCCCCACAGTGTTTCTCTGGGTAGCCCTGGCTAACATGAAACTTACTCTGTAGACTAGGCTGGTCTCAAACTCAAAGCTCTATCTGCCTCTGCCTCCCAAGTGGTGGGATTAAAGCTGTGTACCACCACACCGGGCTCCCAGCATACCTGTTCTTGAGATGACCCATTTATCCAGTAATCTATGTCCTAACCCCGCCCCCCTTCTCTCAGCAGTCCTGGAGATTGAACCCAGGGCCTCGAGAATGCTAGCCTGGCACCCTGCCGTTCAGCTTTGTCCCCAATCTCTCTTCACTGTTTTATTTAGAGACTGGGTCTTGCTAAGTTGCCCAGGTTGGCCTTGAACTCACTCTGTAACTCAGGCAGGACTTGAACTTGCTATCCTCCTGCCTAAGCTTCCTTAGTAGCTGGCATTACAGGCCTAGGCCCAGGACCATCATACTTCAAGGTCTCACCTGGTCCCACTGTATAACAAGGGTTAACATTCAGTATCTGTTCTGCTGGACTCTTCCAAGTGAAGACATCCACGAAGGAGATCATTGTGTATATTTATTTGATGACAATAACTGTCACCAAAGACTCTCCAAGTCACAGCCTTGCACAAAAGTCATGATGACCTTGCACAAAGAACCACAGCCTTGCGACCAGGCCACCCTTCCATGCCTCTGCCCAGAAGCTGCCTGCTCAGCCTCATGCTGACTCCGCCTTCAGTACCGATCTTTGCAGGGGAGGACCATTGCTTCAACACAGCTTCTGTAATCTCCCTCACCTTCCCGTTAACTCCCGCCTTCCCTTACTCTCTTGCTCTGTGGCACCTTGCATGTTCTATAGAACATATGTGCCACATTGCAATCTTGCTGTACCCAATAAGTTCTTTTCTCACCTGCTCAGTTTAGCTCAACACAATATCTTCATATCATGGTAGTGGAGACCACACCCCCCACCAAGGAGGGTGTGCTGGCTAGTTTTATGTCAGCTTGACACAAGCCGGAGACAGTCGGGAAGAGGGGGGACTTCAGTTGAGAAAATGCTCCCGCCCGACTGGCCTGTGGGCAAGCCTCTGTACATTTTCTTGACTGATGATTGATGTGAGAGGGCTCGTCTCACTGTGGGTGGTGCCACCCCTGAGCTGCTGGTCCTGGGTTCTATGAGAAAGCAGGCTGAGCAAGCCATGAGGAGCAAGTCAGTAAGCAGCACATCTCTAAGGCCTCTGCATTGGCTTCTGCATCCGGCTGCTGCTCTTGAGTTCCTGTTGTGACTTCCCTCAGTGACAGTCTGTGATGTGGAACTGTAAGTTGAAGTAAACCCTTTTCTCCCCAACTTGCTTTTGGCCGTGGTGTTTTATCACAGCAATAGAAACCCTAACTAAGACAGAGGAGATTTGGAGTGTCCCTGTCCATCCAGGCTGCCCGCCAATTGCAGCCAGCAGAATGATGAGCTGCAAAGATGTCCTTGTCTCAATCCCCAGAACCTGTGAATACATTTTAGTAAGTTAAAAGGTACTTTACATAGGTGATGAGATACAGATTTTTAGGTGAGTCTCTCTCTCTCTCTCTCTCTCTCTCTCTCTCTCTCTCTCTCTCTCTCTCCCTCTCCCTCTCCCTCCCTCCCTCCCTCCCTCCCTCCCTCTCTCTATATGTGTGTGTGCACATGTGTGTATGTGTGTGTGTATGAGTCTTAATTGTCAAGGTATATTCAATTGTATGTAAGAGGGTGAAAAAAGGGCCAGTGTTAGCACTGTTAACCAAAGCTGGCAGAGAGAGAGAGAGAGAGAGAGAGAGAGAGAGAGAGAGAGAGAGAGCGCGAGCGAGCAATCAGAAAGGGTAAGTGAGGGGACTCCCCCTAGAGGCCGTAGGAGGAACACAGCCTGCCAACATCTTGGTTTAGGAATTTTGACCCAGAGTTTTTGTTTTGTTTTTAAAGATTTATTTATTTATTATGCATACAGTGTTCTGTGTGGTGGTATTGTGTTCCCCAAAATATTGTGTATGCTAATAAACTTATCTGGGGTCAGAGAACAGGACAGCCACAATATTAAACAGGAGGATAGGCAGTGGTAGCATACGCCTTTAATCCTAGCATTCCAGAGACAGAAATCCCTCTGGATCTCTGTGAGTTCAAGGCCACATTGGAAACGCCAGGCACGGTGATACACACCTTTAATCCCAGAAAGCCACACCTTTAATCCCAGGGAGTGGTGGTAGAAAGCAGAAAGGTATATAAAGCGTGAGGACCAGAAACTAGAGGCATTTGCCCTGGAGAGGCCTTTGGCCTGGAGAAGCCTTTGGCCTGGAGAAGCATGTGGCTGGTTAAGCTTTCAGGCTTCTAGCAGCAGTTCAGCTGAGACCCATTCTGGATGAGGGCTCGGGGCATCCAGTCTGAGGAAACAAGACCAGCTGAGGATCCGGTGAGGTGAGATAGCTGTGGCTTATTCTGTCTCTCTGACCTTCCAGTGTTCACCCCAATACCTGGCTTCGAGTTTGATTTTATTAATAAGAACTTTTAAGATTCATGCTACAGTTCTGCCTGCATGTACATACACTTTCATGCCAGAAGAGGGCACCAGATCTCTGAATAGATGGTTCTGAGCCGTCCTATGGTTGCTGGGAATTGAACTCTGCACCTCTGGAAGATCAGCCAGCACTCTTAACCTCTGAACTGTGACTGCAACTACAAGCAATGAGCTTGAGTAGATATGCTGCTGGTCAATGGGCCTACTTACAGGCAGGGCCAGAGGTGCCAGTGCAGCCCCTGAACAGAGTGAGGACAGAAATGACCACAGGGAGAGCTCGGCTCAACAATGAGGAGGCAAGCACTCAGAGAGAAGCCATGTCTCCTCAAGGCCTGGGCATTGAAGGCTTGGCTGTCAGCTTGTAGAATGTTGGAAGGTGGTAGACTCTCGCTCCTTCTGCTTCTCACGGTCATCGGATATGCAGCTCGGTCATATACTCCCACCACACTGCACTGTCTCACCACAGGATGACCGGTGTGTGCCACCACATCCACTTCTAATCACCTCTGTGAGGTCCCACCTCCCAATGCCATCACGGTGGCAATTAAATTCAACCTGAGTCCAACTGTGGTGGCTCACACCTGTAATCCCAGGCAGAAAGCCAAAGAGGGTCTGAGGTTATCCTTGGCTACATAGTGAATTGCAGGACAGCTGGGCTACAGAGTGGGACCTTGTCTCCAGAAACAAACTAAACAATAAAACCAATTTCAATGTGAGTTTGAGAGAGGACATTCAAACCACAGGAAGCTACAGTGCTGTGTCACTCCACAGTGAGGACATGTTCTGAGAAACGAGCTTGTGGTCAGTTCCATCGTTGTGTGAATGATTGTAGTGTATATGTAGTAGACTTCCTGTTACACACACACACACACACACACACACACACACAAATAAAAAGATGTGATAAATTAGAACTATAGAAGGCTGCTGCGTAGCTATTTTGCAGGAAGTTTTTTTTAAATAAGTAGACAGTACACTTCAAAATAATGTAAAGCACATTTATATATACATACATAAACACATATATGTAAATATGTATATAAGACAGCATCTCACATAGCACAGGCTAGCCTCAAACTTGCTATGGCACTAAGGATAACCTTGACCTTCTGATCCTTTGCCTTTGATATATTGTGTACCCCAATAAATTTACCTGAAGATCAGAGAACAGAACAAGCCACTAAATTAAACATAGAGGCCAGGCAGTGGTGGCACACACCTTTAATCCTAGCACTCGGGAGGCAGAGATCCATCTGGATCTCTGTGAGTTCAAGGCTGCCCTGGACTACATGAGATTGACTCAGTCTAGGAGAGAAAGAGAGCCAGGCAGTGGTGGCACACACCTTCAATCCCAACACTTGGGGTCACACGCCTTTAATCCCAGCACTAAACAGGAAGTGATATGGTGAACGAGAAAGGCATATAAGGCGTGAGGAGACAGGAACTAATGCTGTTCAGGCTGAGGAGTCCTAGAGGTAAGATGTGGCAGTGGCTTGTTCCTTTGTCTGTCTGATCTTTTAGCATTTACCCCAATATCTGGTATTGGGTTTTTTATTATAAGACCTTTAGAAATTCGAGCGACACCCCCACCACGACCAGATTTGTTGGTTTATTGGTTTTTTTTCAGCATTGGGACCAAAGCCAGGACTTGGAGCATGCTAGGCAAACACTCTAGCCACAGAGCCACATCCCCAGCCCCATACGTGCTATGGTTTTCTAATCCTGGCCACGGTCTGTAGGTACGTTGATAGCATACTGTAAACCCACAAGTACTGATGTGTGCGGCAATGTTAGACAGCTCTGGCGTCACTAGGGGATAATTGTCCATCTCAATACATTCTTTTAGGTCCAACATTGCATACGCGGTCTGTCATTGACTAGATGTGGTTATGTGGCTTGTGACTGTACCAGGTCATTTAGTACGGATACATATAGATGTGGTCCACACGTTCATGCTCCTCCAGCCACGTGGATGCCAGTCTCCCCATCCCCAGCTCCCCTCCGTGCCCCTTAGTGTTTTCATGCAGCAACAACCTCAGAGATCATTTTACATTCTCATGTAAGTACGTCAGCACCATCCCATAATATTCCACTGCACAGGCTATGCTAGGTAAGCGTTCCACCACTCAGCTACATTTAAAGTAAGCCACACTTACTTTATAGCTACATCTTACTTTAAATCCTTAGCTAAATTCAGGAATTCCTGGACCAGGCTCAGTGGTGGGTAAGACTCCAGGAAGGACAGTTGCAAGGCCATTTATACTGCCTTTGCTTAAAAGAAAAAAGATTAATTAATTTACGTGGGTATTTTGCCTGAGTGTATGTCTGTGAACCAAATGCCTGGTGCCCAGGGAGGCCAGAAGAGGGCATAGGATCCTCTGAGACTGGAGTTGCAGATGGTTGTGAACTGACATTTGTGTGTTAGGAGTCAAATCTTGGACCTCTGGAAGAGCAGCCAGTCCTCTTAACTGCTGAGCCATCTCTCCAGCCCTCTTCTCTTTCTCTTTACAATTCAGGGAAAGCCTTTCTCTTGGCTTCCCAAGAGCCATCTTGGGTCTGAAATGGAGCAAGTCACAGGGTGCCTGGCCTTAAGTTCCTCAACTGAAAATAGGGGTGGGGGTCCCTATAACTTTTCATATGTTTGCAGATAGCAAAGTCTGGATGTAGGTGGAGTTTTCTTGTCCCGGCCGCCCACTCTCAAATGACTATTCAGAAACTTAATTATTATAAATGTTTGACCAATAGCTCAGGCTTGTTACTAGCTAACTCTTACATTTAAATTAACTCATATTTCTTATCTACACTTTGCCACATGGCTTGGTACCTTTTCTCAGTATGGCATGCCCCTCTTGCTTCTCTCTGCATCTGCTGGTGACTCCTGACTCCATCCTTCTTCCTCCTATCATTCTCAGTTTGGCTCTCCTGCCTAACCTTATCCTGTTCAACTATTGGCTAATCAGCTTCTTTACTAAACCAATCACAACAACATATATTCACACAGTATAAAGGAATATTCCACATCTGGAAGTTACATTACAGCAAAAATAAACATAACTCATAAAATACTACTTCTTCTACAGAGTTCAGTCAGCTGTCCTTTATCCTCGATCCCCCAGTGCTCCCAGCAAACCTGTCCCCACCACCCAACTCATCTCTGTTGATTCTTTTCACACTGACTCTGAAGATACTGTGCAGTCAGAGCACAAGCCAAGAAAGAAAGCTCTGCTAACCCTAGACCATCACCTGCACGTATGCACCCACGCACACACAGTGCAATTAAAACACTCTGTAGTGGGAAACTATTTTGAAATGCTGACTGATGTGTTTTTGTGGTTCTGAGGTGCCTTTCTAAGCCAGTCCCCTCAGCCAACTGCAACCATGGCTCATAGGGGAGACAGCAGAGCGACAGGGTAAATTCCCTTCTGTGGTTTCAAACCCTGCAGCCATTGTGTAAGAGAATGCAGTGTGTACATAGAAGGAATTGAGAGGAGAGAGCAACTCCCAGACTCAGATAGGGAAATAATCTAGAGTGGCTCATGGGAGGAGCCTTGGTGGGGTTCAGAGGTGGACCCCAGCTTACGAGTAGATAAGAGCCCCAGCTCAAGAACCTGCTCTAGGGGATGAGAGCGCCACGTTTGGAGGTGAGCAAGGGCACTTGAAATGAGCCAGTCAGAACTCAGATGGGCTTCAGGTCTAAGGCTTTAGCACCAATGAATGAGTGCTGAATACTCACTGGTAGTGTAATGAAGTGGTATGTGCGGAAATGACCATATTTTAGCTTAAGATGTATTACATTCGTTTATACTATGTAATATTTACTTAATGATGCAAAAGCATTGCATTTGTTTAACTCTGTCAAGCTGTGTTACTTTGCCTGCCTAAAACACCTAATTGATCTAATAAAGAGCTAAATGGTCAATAGTTAGGCAGGAAAGAGAAATAGATGGGGCTGGCAGGCAGAGTGAATAAATAGAAGAGAAGAGGGAGGCATGAGAAAAGGAGGAGAGGAGGATGCCAGCCACCTAGCCACACAGTCAGTCAGAGTAAGAAGGAAAGAAAGATGTATAGAATAGGGAACGGTAAAAGCCCAGAGGCAAAAGGTAAACATGATAATTTAAGAAAAGCTGACTAGAAACAAACCAAGCTAAGGCCGGGCATTCGTAAGTAAGAATAAGTCTCCATGTATTTATTTGGGAGCTGGTTGGTGGGCCCCTAAAGAGCAAAGAGTAAAAAAAAAAAACAATTATATTTGGTATATATTGTATGTGTGTGTGCATATATATATATATATACGTACATACATACATGCATGCATACATGCATGCATACATACATACATCTACACACACACACACATATGCATGCTATGGGATGTCCTGTATGCTGTAAATATATGTTGCTATGATTGATTGATAAATAAAGTGCTGATTGGCCAGTAGCCAGGCAGGAAGGATAGTGTAGGCGGGACAAGGAGGAGGAGAATTCTGGGAGGTGGAAGGGAAGGCTGAGGCAGGGAGACACTGCCAGCCGCCACCATGAGGAGCAGGATGTAAAGTACCAGTAAGCCACGAGCCATGTGGCAAGGTATATATTAATAGAAATGGGTTAATTTAAGATATAAGAACTAGATAACAAAAAATCCTGAGCCATTAAGCCAAACAGTTTAAATAATATAAGCGTCTGTGTGTTTATTTGAGTCTGAGTGGCTGCTGGCCTAGACAGGACTGGAGATAATTCTAGCTATATATATATATATATATATATATATATATATGCTGCATAGCCCAGGCTGGACTTGAGTGCTTGATCTCCCTGCCACTCTGGTGCTGGGGTTATAGGTGTGTGACGTCTTTCCTGGTCCAAGATGTATCATCAAAATCCATTTCACTTGCTCCCTTGGGGATGAGCTTTAGTCACACTGTGGAAAGCTTTAGCAGTGACAAAAGATCATAATCTTTGTTTTTACAAAGAATACTAACCCGAGAAGTTACTCCAGAGCTCTTGAGTCTTAGCACTTAACAGGAACAAACCCTACACTTTGTGGTTTTCTTTCTTTCCTTTTCCTTTTCTTTTCTATGAGAGACAGGGTTACACCATGTAACCCTGGCTGACCTGGAACTCTCTATGTAGACCAGGCTGGCCCCAAACTCAGAGATTTACCTGTATCTTCCTCTCAAGTGTTGGAGCTAACTTTACTTACTTATTTATGTGCATGTATACACATGTGGGAGCACACACATATGTGCATGTATGGGTGGAGGCCAGAGGCCATCTTCAGGCATGATTCCTCAAGTACCATCCACCTGCTTCTTGAGTAGGTGAGGCTGGCTGTCCAGCAAGCCCCAGGACCCATCTGAGTCTACTTCCCCAACACTGGGATTACAAATGGGTGCTAAAATGTCCAGTTTTTTTTAAAAAATGTGAGTTCTAGGAATGGAACTTGGGTCTTCATGCTTATAAGCCAAGCCCTTTACCAATTGAGCTAACTCTTCAGCCTGATGGAAGGTATTCTAAGTTAGTCTTCATCCATCTATCCAAAGGAGAGAGAAGGGTGACTGATCCAAAGTGTTAAACCATGATCTCAAGGCAAGATGGCAAGTTCAAGGTCAGCCTAAACTATATAGACCAATGATTTTCAACCTTCCTAATGCTGTGACCCTTTAATACAGTTCCTCATGTTGTGGTGATCCCCAACCATAAAATTGTTTTTGTTGCTACTTCATGACTATAAGTTTGCTACTGTTATGAATTGAAATGTAAATATTTTTGGAGATTGAGGTTTACCAAGGAGGTCATAAACTCATAGGTTGAGAACCACTGATAGAGATAGACCTTGTCCAAGAGAAAGAAAGAAGGGAGGGAATGAGGGAGGGAAGGCTTAAGGAACATATTTCTTTGTTTTTTGACTTTGCACTTCAGTAATTCAGTGAACCACCTCCAGCATTGGTTTGTAGGCTAATTCCACCTGTGACCAAACACAGGAATCAGACAGTCATATGTCTCCATCCTGTGGTTGTGGCTAGAACTACATGTGTCTTGCTCTTGCTGGCCAGTCAAGACTGCGAATTTCGTATTTTCTGGGTCCTACAGCTGAGAAGGGGAAGAGCTTGAGTTAAGGGAAGGACAGAAAACCCTTGCCGAGCACTCCACTCCCTGCTTTTCCCTTGATGTAGAAAGAGAACCCAAAACTTCCCGATCATGAGTTTCATTTGTCATGCCCAATTACGCAGTCCTGATTCTCTAAGTTTTCCATTGATTGCAGCCTGCCCACCCCCTGCAGGGGGCATAGAAAATGTGGGGACAGACTGGTAGACAACGAGGCAAGGAGACACACAAATCTTTTATTTTGAATTTTTGTTTGTTTTTTGAGACAGGATTTCCCTGTGTTGCCCTGACTGTCCTGGAACTCTAGACCAGGCTGAGCTCACAGAGATCTGCCTGCTCTGCCTCTGGAGTGCTGGGATTAAAGGCGTGCACCACCACCACTTGGTTTGTTTTAATTTTTTGATCCAAGATCTCATGTTCTGGCCTCAAACCTGCCAGGTAACAAAGGGTGAATCTTCCTGCTCTCACCTTCCAAGTGTGATGCAGATGTGTGCCATCACACCTAGCTTTACGTGGTGCTGGGATAGAAGCCACAGCTTCCTACACACAAAGGAGGAACTCTGTCATTCCAGACCACCTGAGTGTCAGGCCTGGAACACCATGTCCAGTGTCCTGCTTTGTCGTCACACACCATGCCCAGTGTCCTGCTTTGTCGTCACACACAATGCCCAGTGTCCTGCTTTGTCGTCACACACCATGCCCAGTGTCCTGCTTTGTCGTCACACACCATGTCCAGTGTCCTGCTTTGTCGTCACACACAATGCCCAGTGCCCCCGAGTTGGTTCTTGTTACCACCCAGACTCTCTTCTGGACCTGGACTCACTCGTGCGACGTTCCCTTGCTTCCTGTCCAAGGATCTCCCCAGCTTCCTCTGACTCAGACCCTGCAGATCTGGACCACCCGGCTCGGCAGAGCCCACAACATGCTTCTGAAGCACACAACTGCCAAACCTGTTCTCCCCTGTCTGGAAGGAAAGTGCTAGGTAGGAATGGCAGACTCTGGACTCAGTTCAGTGGAGGCATCAAGAGGGCTCGTGGACCAAAACCATCCTCTGTGTATGTGAGTGACTTCCCTCCCTCTTCCCTTCCACCCAGCCCTTCCTTCTTCCTATTAGTAAATACACAAGTAGTTTTAAGTGGTGACTCAGTCTCAGAGAAGCCTGGAGACCAGCTTATACATGAATGTCAAAACTATATGAGGACATAACAAATTTCAAAGATAAGGACACTCGGGTGCTGTGGTGGCCCGTGCCTGTAATCCCAGCACTTGGGGTCAGGAGTTCAAACTTACTCTTGGCTACATAATGAGCTGAGGAGCCAGTGAACAGAGGGACAGGTCTCCTGCTGAGATGGAGGTGTCACGGTGGCTTCCTGAAAGCGACTCCTGTGTGGTGAGCAGTCTTATAAAAGTGGACCTGAGCCCAGTGACCTAAGAAAAGAATTGAAGTCTGTGTATTCATGGAGGAGGGGGTGTGGGCTAGCTACCCTCAGAACACAGGAAGTGGGGGTGCTGAGAAATTAGAAGAGAGTGAAGACTAGCTCTCAGGTCAGCTGGGGTGGCGTGAACCTGCTTAGAGTTTTATTTGTAAGCCATTTTGGAGACACTGGGAATTTATTTTTAATGTTCAAAACTATAGAGGAATAGTCATTGTAGAAAAAAATCCAAAAAGTGCCTAGAAACATGGCTCACCAGCTAAGAACAGTGCCCACTCTTCCTAAGGCTCTGGGTTTGATTCCCAACACCCACATGGTGGCTCACAACCATCTGTAACTCCAGTTCCAGGGGACCTTACACCCTCTTCTGGCCTCTGAGGGCATTACACTCATGTGGTATATTATACATTCAGGCAAACAGTCATACACATAAAATAAAGTAAAAGTAAAAAAAAAAAAAGCTTCGAGGCCGGGCGGTGGTGGCGCACACCTTTAATCCCAGCACTGGGGAGGCAGAGCCAGGCGGATCTCTGTGAGTTCAAGGCCAGCCTAGACTACCAAGTGAGTTCCAGGAAAGACGCAAAGCTACACAGAGAAACCCTGTCTCGAAAAACCAAAAAAAAAAAAAAAAAAAAGCTTCGATGCTTGAAAATAAAGAAAAGCTGAACCATCCCCTGCTCCTTGAGACTTAAAACACCGTGCCTCTCTCTATCTTTTGAAGTTGTCTCTACGTTGCTGACTGAATTATAGCCAGCTACAATGACTCACCCCTGGAACCTCAACACTTTGGAAATTGAGGTAGGACGATTGCTGCAAGTTTGAGGCCAGCCAGGCCTAAAGAGTGAGACACTGTTTCAACAAACAAACAAACAAACAAACTGCACACCTCTTAGTTAACATGCCCTCTTCTCGGGCTCCCATTCTCATATCCACGCCTCCATTTCCCAGCATTCCCTCTTTCCCTTATTTAGCACTATCTGTTAACTGTCTGTGAGACTCCAGATGCGGCCATGACCCCAGGGATGGGGAAGTAAGGAAGGTAAGCAAGCTTCCTGCTCCACAGCTTCCTCTTCTTCCTCCCACGGCTGGTCTCCAACAACAAACTTGTGGTGGTGGTTGCCATGCAGAGAGCTCACGCTCACGTGCCTTTGTAGAAATGTGCAATGAAAAGTCTGGAGCGAGCCAGATGGCTCAGGGGCCACTGTTTTGAGTTGAATCCCCAGAAACCATGTAAAAAAGCTGGATGCAGTGGTGCACATCTGTAATCCTAGCACAGCTACTGTGAGATGGGAGGTGAAGACAGGAGAATGTTCTAGAAGCAGGAAGGAAGTGCTGGATAGGGATACATTTTGGTTCTGCGATAAGCAGAATGCGTATGGCTTTCTGCGGATGCTCCACCAAGCATGCTGTCCTCCATATTGTACCCGTCACTCTGTTCCAGGTCACGGCTTCATACTGTCTCAGGTCAGCCCATCGTCTCTTTGTGGTCAGGAAAGTGTTCTCCCACCAAGTCTTCAAGGTGAAGGTTCTGTATGTCTTTTAGGTGCGTAGGGAATGCTTTGAATTGGACCTTTTTTCCTCCATAGTTGCTCTGTGGGATCAATTTAAGTGGTATTCACTGATCTTGGGTGTCCTGGGGTGGGTGGTGGAGCTCTGGCACCTCTGTGTATCTGATGGAGGACAGTGTCGTTTTTCTGTTATACTAGCAAAGCTATGCGTTGGGAGTTTTCCAGGGTTAGTTGCTGTGGGAAGCAGACAGTGGCATGCCAGCGGCTCACAACAGGGACATAACCAAATGAATCATTGGGAGACACATCAGAGCATCCCCTCTCCTATGTAAATGAGAGGGTTGATGACAGGTGACATCTTGTTGCATCCCCAGTCACCCAGATACATGGCTATGACTGATGGATAAGAGTGATTACGTTAACCCAAGATGGAGGCCAGCCAAACAGCTTTATCAAAGGGTCACACTTGGTGCCACAGCCATTAGCAGGGACCTCTTGACAGGGGCTTTGAGCTGTGACTGCCACTTCCTTCTCTCAAGCCTGTGCCAGCAGTGCCCCATCTTTCTTTGGCTGATGTCATCTGAGGATACCCTGAAATTAAGACGTACCCTCCCCAGAATCAGAGAGGGGACCCTCGTTAACACTGCAGAGAAAATTGTTCCCTGACAAATAGCTTTAAGGGAAAATTTGGCCGCTAAATAAAGCCTCAATATTGATTGTTTGGTTAATTGATTGATTGATTGATTGATTGATTGACAGGAATATGGCTATTGGGTTTGTCACACGCATCTAGAAAGTGGTGGTCACCTAGCCTTCAGCTGTGAGGAGCTGGTGTCCTCACAGAACATTTTGTTGCAAAGAGGAGCATTACCTTGTCCTGGAAGAGCCTGAGCTGAGAGGCCGAGGAAAGGTCAAATTTCCCAGGCTGCATCCTACAGAGAACTCACACTCAGAAAATGTCATCTACAACTTGACTATCAGGTGTATGCAGGAGAGGGGATGCTTTGGTGTGTATTCTGGTCTCTCATGATGTGTCCCTGTTGAGACAGGATGAGAGAGCAAGGAGCTGTTGTGTTCACACAGACTAAGCGGCAGGACCTGGGCAGCATGTGAAGAGGTCCAAGAAGAGAGCTGGGTTTCAGCAAAGCTTGTATAGCAGCCTACTGCCCAGCTGCCACACCAAGACAGTGATGTTTTCTCTGAGTGTGAATTGGCAGAGGATTATATCCCAATTGCAAGGTGTTTCCAATCATCTTAGCATTGATTGATTTAAGGGTGATCCCATGAATCTGAACCAGACAATGACATTTCAAGGGAGGTGTGGAAGGAGGGGCTCTTGGAATGTTCTAGAAGAGATGATACATTTCTTCCTTGGAAGTCGTTGGAGCTGAGTGTGATGACTGTATGCAGTGTGCTTCCTGGGAACCAGGAGGAACCAGTGTTGGGATAAAGACAATGATGAGGAGACAGGCAGAAAACAGGAAGGAAACTGCATCAGTCCACCCACAAAGGCCAAATAACCAGCTTAAAGTCCTGGGGAGCTAACAGTGAGAGCATAGAGGAAGTGGTGGATGCCCTGGGACAAATGCCTGAACAAGGAGGCAAGGGCTAAGAGCTGACCTATGGAATGGGGAGAAACAGAAGGCTGGGACTTTTCAAGGAGGGGAGCTAAATGTAAGACCCCATTGTGGTAGATTCAAAATTGCCTACCTATGAGCAAAGTAGAAACACGAGCAAAAATGGGAATATTTAAAAATATAATTGGGGGCTGGCAAGATGGGTCAGTGGTTAAGACCACTGGCTCCTCTTGCAGAGGACTTGGGTTCAGTTCCCAGCACCCATAAGGCAGCTCATAACCATCTGTAATTCCAGTTCTAGGGGATATGGTACGCACCTTTTGCTTCTGTGGCACTAGGCATGCATGTGGCACATGTACATACATGCAGGCAAAACACTCAAACACACAAAATAATAACAAATGAATATTAAAATGTACATAGTTCACTTTATTGCCAGAGACATCATACAATGTGGTTACAGGACACAGAGGAATTAGGCTGGAATTGAGCTGGAAGCTTCTCCTTGGAAGCTAGTAGAGCAGGAAAGTGCTGTGTAGGCACTTTGGGGGAGCCTTACCAAGTGGTAAGGCCAGGGGTCTTACCCAAATATGGACCCTAAATATTACAAGAGCATCCTTCCAGGCAAGATAGACTCACTGGTGCAATGGTGGCTTTGCTATTTGGGGGGTAAATAACCACTTTCTGCTTGAATTTGAAGCCACTCCATGGGAGGGAGTGAAAGCCTAGTAAACCTGTAACTTGTAAACTGTAAACTTGATCAAAACCACTCTGATATTTTGCAAAGGACACAGTCAAACTGCTTTCTAAACATTTGTGTTTGTCTGTAGACCAGTGCTGCTCTTGGCCTTGGTCAGAGAAGAAACTCATAACTGGTCAAAGTGCTGAGAATAAGTGACTGTGTGTGTTGATCCTTAAACACGACATCTGTATCACCCTCTCCAAGGCCCAGGGAACACTGAAGAAGAAAGGTTTGTAGCAGGCTTGCTCAGATTGCCGGCCCCCAGATCATGGCATGGAGACTTACTATTATTAGTTATGAATGCGTGGCCTTAATTTAGTCTTGTCCCACTAGCTCTTATAACTCATTTAAACCTGTTTCTTTTCTCTTTATCTACATTTTGCCTTGAGTTTTTTATTTGTTTGTTTTTTCTTGTCTTTCATTCTGTATGTCCTGCTTTCCTGCTTCCTCTGTACCTGGCTGGTTGGCCCTGGGCATCTCCTTCTCTTTCTCCCTCATTCTCTTCCCTCTCCAGCCTGGATTCCTCCTCCTACTTATTCTCTCTACCCACCAGCCCTGCCTATCCCTCTACTGCCTAGATATTGGCCATTCAGTTTTTTATTAGAGCAATCAGGTGCCTTAGGCAGGCAAAGTTGAACAAATGTTACACATCTTTACATCATTAACAAATGCAGCATAAACAAATATAACACATCTTTACATTGTTAAACAGATGCAGCATAAACAAATGTAACACACCTTTACACAGTTAAAGTCATATTCTGCAACATAAACAAAAGTAACACATCTTTACACAGTTAAAGTAATATTCTGCAACATAAACAAATGTAACACGTCTTTACACAGTTAAAGTAGTCTTCCACAACAATGGTTGGAAAGACCGTAAGAGTTGAGGGATGGGAGAGGGCTGTGAAACGCTATCCTCTGGACATGGTGTTGCTGTTGCAATTGTGAACACACAGCGGCTGTCACACAAAAGTAGGGAGAGTAGTTGAGAAGAGGGGGGTTAGCAAGATTGAGATGAGGATGAGAGAGGGTGCTGGGGATGGGCCTGACAACACACTGTATACATATATGAAATCGTCAAGAAGAAAAAAGATTTTAAAATCTTGTTGGAAAACAGGATGGAATGTAGCTTAGTTGGTAGAGTGCTTGCCTGGGTTGGATCCCCAGCACCATATAAAACTGCATGTGAGGGTACATACCTGTAATTCCAGCAGTTTTGAGATGGAGGCAGGAAGATCCTGCATGAGTTCAAGGTCATCCTCAGCTACATAGTAATCAGCCTGGAATATGTGAGACTTTAGCATAAACAAAGAAATCCATAAAAGTAAAGGGAAGATTATTTATTCACTTACCAAAAATAATGTTGATAGCTCGGTATGTGACAGTCCATTTTATATGCATGTGTATATGGTTTAATCTTCTTCTTTTTTCTTTTCTTTTTTTTTCTGGTCTTTTCAAGACAGACTTTCTCTGTGTAGCCCTGACTGCTCCAGAACTTACTGTAGACCAGGATGGTCTTGAACTCACAGAGCCTGCCTCTGCCTCCCAGAGTGCTGGGATTATAGGTGTGTACCACCACTGCCTGGCCACTATAATATTCTTATAAAAAGTGAAATTCTCTACCTACTTCTTGCAGCCAGCTTGCTTTAAGTTATGTTTTTCCCCTGCCATAAATTATCCATTATCTCCGTATTTGACAAAAAGAGCAACACTCTCAAGAGAGTGTAAGAATAGTCATAGGATGGGAGAGAATGCTTGAAAATAGCATATTTGAAGAGACTACATCTGGACCCAGCAACAGTGCTCTTGGATATACATGCTAGGTACTTGTCTCACTGCTGTGACAAAACACTTGGGGAAGGGAGGGTCTATTTTGGCTCACAGTTTTAAGGGTGACAGTCCGTCACATTGGGGAGGGCATGGCAGCAGCAGCAGATCTAGCTGCAGCGGCCGGATCACGAGCTGGTGCTCAGTTCGCTCCCCCCCCACTCCTCCTTTTTGTTCAGTCTGAGATCCCAGGCTACGGGATGGTGAGTACCCACGTTCAGGGTGGCTCATCTGCTCCTCAGTTAAACCTCTTTGGAAGCACCTTCATAGAGGGGCTTAGAAGAGTGTCTTGAAGGTGATTCTAAACCCAGCCAAATTGACAGTCAGGATTAACCATCATGACCATATCCAAGAGAATTGAAGACAGCATCTCAGCGTGATACCGACACACCCATGCTCATTGTCCACAAACGTAGAAACAGCCAAAAGGCCCATTAGTAAATGGGTGGTACAGCCACACAGTGGAATATTATCCAGCATTTAACCTAAAGGAATTCTGTCAT
>CABHPH010133361.1:38580-61740 GCA_902168325.1 Peromyscus nudipes | reverse complement strand
ACCATGCAGCTTAATGTGCCACTTGCAGAGGCCCAGCTTAATGTGCCACTTGCAGAGGCCTCATTCCCACCATACTGCAGGTCGAGTGTACACGCCAGGAACCTGCTATAGTAGCTCAAACACGCAGGCTGCCGCTAGCTTGAAAGAGACAACTAGGATCTGTTTTTAGCTCCATTTTAGAATCTTTTTTCTCAGGTTTTAGGTGGAAACTCTTGCCCCACATTGGGCACCATTTGTAGCTAGAGAGTTTTCTCTCCAGGTCCACCAAGCACCGGCAGTCTGACAGCCCACATATAAAATTATAAAATAAACACACAGACGCTTATATTATTTAAACTGTTTGGCCTAGTGGCTCAGGCTTCTAGCTATCTAGTTCTTACATCTTAAATTAATCCATTTCTATAAATCTATACCTTGCCATGTGGCTCGTGACTTTCCGGCATCTTCACATGCTGCTTGTCATGGCGGCAGCTGGCAGTGTCTCCCTCCGCCTTCCTGTTCTCTCAGTTCTCCTCTCTGTTAGTCCCGCCTATACTTCCTGCTTGGCCACTGGCCAATCAGTGTTTTATTTATTGACCAATCAGAGCAACAGATTTGACATACAGACCATCCCACAGCACAATGCACCAATGAGAGCAACCTAAAGATGCCTATGATATGATACATGTTGTGTTCTTAAAATTTATTCCTCAGAGAGTTGAGATATAACTCAGTTGTTGAGATATTTATCCAGTATGCAGAAATTCCTGGGTTCCATCTCCAGTACCACATTAACAAATGAGTATGTTGCAGACATCTGTCATCCCAGGACATGGAAGGTGCAAATAGTAGGATCAAAGTTCAAAGTCATTCTATACTATACAACTTGTTTGAAGCCAGCCTGGGGAAAAAAGGAAAAAAGTAAGAGAGAGAGAGAGAGAGAGAGAGAGAGAGAGAGAGAGAGAGAGAGGCAAAGAAATGTACCCAGAAGAAGCATACAATTCAATGTTAAGAACAAAGTTGAGCAAGTGTTTTTTGGCATAATTGAACATTCCTTGGGTATGTGCCCAAGGGTGGTATCATTGGGTCTTGAGGTAGATTGAGTCTCAATTTTCTGAGAAACCACCATATTGATTTCCAAAGTGGCTGTACAAGTTTTAGCTCCCACCAACAGTGGAGGAATGTTCCCCTTGCTTCTCATCCTCTCCAACATAAGCTGTCATCAGTGTTGTTGATCTTAGCCTTCTGACAGTCATAAGATGGTATCTGAGAGACCTTTTGATTTGCATTTCCCTGATGACTAAGGATGCTGAACAATTCCTTAAATGTCTTTTAGCCATTTGAGATTCTTCTGTTGAGAATTCTCTGTTTAACTCTTTAGCCCATTTTAAAATAGGATTGTTTAGTATTTTGATGTCTAGTTTCTTGAGTTCTATACATTTTTGAGATTAGCCATCTGTCAGATGTGGAGTTGGTAAAGATCTTTTCCCATTCTGTAGGCTATCATTTTGTCTTATTTACCATGTCCTTTGCCTTACAGAAACTTCTCAGTTTCAGAAGGTCCCATTAATTAATTGTTGCTCTCTGTATCTGTGCTATTGGTGTTATATTTAGGAAGTGGTCTCCTGTACCAATGTGTTCAAGGCTACTTCCCACTTTCTCTTCTGTCAAGTTCAGTGTCATTGGATTTATGTTGAGGTCTTTGATCCACTTGGACTTGAAGCAGATACAGAAACCCACAGCTAAGCACCAGGCTGAGCTCCAGGTGACCAATCAAAGAGAGGAAAGAGAGATTCTATGAGCATGGGGCATCAAGATCATGATGATGATATACAGATGACATGATCTCTGTATATATACATGATATACAAAGTCAACCAAACCAAGATAGTGGGAACTCATGAACTTTAGAACAACAGCTGTGGAGCCTGCATGTGACTGGACTAGGCACTATGCATAAGTGAGACAGTTGTGTAGTTTGGTCTCCTTTAGGGGCCTCTGGCAGTGAGATGAGGTTCTATCCCTGATGCTTGAGCTCAATTTTTGGAGCCATTTACCTATGGAGGGACACCTTGCACAGCCTTGATGCAGGGGGAAGGGCTTGGACCTGCCTCAACTGAATGTACCAGGCTCTGCTGACTCCTTACATGAGGCCTTACCTTTTCAGAGAGGGGATGGAGGTTGGGAGGGGGGGTAAGGCTGGGAGTTGAGTGGGCGGAGGGATGAGAGGGGATCTATGTTTGTTATACAAAATGAATAAAAAATTTCTTATTAATAAAAGAAAAAAGTGGCAAATAAATGATAAAGTTTCTTTGAAAAGTACAATTGAAAACATAATTCAATGTTAAATTTGAGGAATGTTTGGACATTTCATATCATCACATTTTAAATGCTCAATAAAAGCCTAACACTATGTGAGGATCTCTTGGTACATTCCTCCATTTGATATCACATACATTATGAATACAGTGTTGATGTGCCCGCCAGGAAGAAAATGAGGCACAGGGGCCCCGAAGCTGGTAAGTGCACATGGTTTACATGCTTGCTGTGCCAGGCCTCCCTCTAGTGCTGACTGTTCTTGCCCCACATCAGAACTTGAAGGAGTCCCAGGTAGCATGGGGGGGTGAGATGTCTGTCTCGCTCCTCATTTGGGATCCAGATCTTTCATCTTGTTTCTTCAGTCCCTCTGTCTCACCCCTAGAAATGCACAGGAGAACTGACAAGACAGAAATGTGTCTATGGAACACAAGTCTTCAGTCTATGCTGGGCAGGACTCTGTCCTCCAGGCTTTCCCAGGTCTCCCAACCCCTTTGTTCAGTGAGGAATTCAGCAGCTGACTTTCCCTTCCTTAACACTGCAGTCATCAGCCTTCGATCTTCCTGATTCTTAGCTTCTCTGTATTTGAAAAGGGCTCTGAAAAGACACCCTAATATCATGTATAGGAGCTGGTGTAGGGGCACACACTTCTAGTCACTGTACTTGAGGTGCTAAGGCAGAAGTGCATGGGTTTGAGACTAGCTTGGGCTAAAATTGAGACTCTATCTAAAAAAATATATATGTGGGCCCAGTGGTGGTGGTGCACGCCTTTAATCCCAGTACTCAGAAGGCAGAGGCAGGTGAGTCTCTGTGAGTTCCAGGCCAGCCTGGTCTACAAAGTGAGTTCCAGGACAGTCTCCAAAAGCTACACGGAGGAACTCTGTCTTGAAAAACCAATATATACATACATACATATATACATATATACATGTACACATATATACATACGTGTGTGTGTGTGTGTGTGTGTGTGTGTGATACCAAGTTTACAAAAATAAAAACAAACATGTATCAGGAACTAACTATGAGTTAAAAAAAAGCCTGAGAAACCATGCTTTAAATATCTCAATCAGTTTAATAAGAAACCAGTAAAATAAATTTCTCGCTGTTAAGTTTCCAATGTTCTGCTTGGCAATCTTGGGCTATTCAGTTATCTAGTATCTAGGGTTCTTGGTTTCCTGTGAGGAGTCCATTTTACCTACTGCAGTAAACCTCTTAGGACAGTGACTAGGTCTAATGAGTCCTCACACTTTTCTCTACATCCCCCACAGTGCTGTGTACACAGTACTTATGCTCAGTAAACACCCCCATTCATTGTGTCAATTTTTCCTAAATTGAAGGTCTTGCCTCTGTTCTACTGGGAACTCTGTGATCCCTGTTGCTGTGCAGGGAAACTTGCTACAGAGTTCATATTGTAAACTGCAGTTTAGCATAAAAGCATTCCACACCTGATATTCATACTCTCAGGACTTGGAAAAACAACTTCCAGCAGCCTGATGTAAGGCAAACAGCAGAAATTTGACTCTAACCCATTAGAGAAGTCATGTGGTTTCTTGACAACCAGGCGGTTTCTGAGAAGCTGAGCCTGTTTGCTTTCACTTTCATTCTTGTGCCCATAGGACAAAATGTCCTGGATGTCCTCAATTGACAGCAGAAAATGTGACCTTACAAAGAGAAGCAAAGGAAAGCCCCTGGCTTTCCTCCATCCTTTATTAGGTGCTATGTAGACCACAAATTCAGGGAGGGTGTATGAACAGGCATATGTGAACAGAAAATTTCTGATGGCATTTGTAAAACATAGAATCAAGAAACCCACTTTGAATTTCTGTTAACCCTGGCCAATTTCTTGTTTGCTGAATTCCTAGATAGAGCAGCTATCTGGACACTGTGGGCCTATAAACTATTGAGAACACATTAGGGGCTGGAGGGATGGCTTGGTGGCTAAGGGCAAGACTTTTTGCCCTTTCAAAGGACAGAGTTTATATCTCAGCATCTGTGCAGAACAACTCACAAGTGTTTGTAACTCCAGCTCCAGGAATCCCATGACCTCTTCTGACTTCTGCAGGGATCTGCACACAGGAGGTAGAAGGACACATACACATGAACAAACAAAATAAATTCTTAAAAAAAAATCTAACACCTTCAAGCTATATTTATTGTTCTCCAAAGTGCAGACAATAACACATATAGGAGAAAAACTAACAACACCTATAAAAATGGAGTGCATTTATCACATAACAAGTGATAATCACATATAGACTTTACTGGGTTTTCAAGCTACTACCTTTAAAGGGTGATTCCTAAGGACATCTCTCAGGATTACAATCAAGAAAGTGAACATCCAGCCCACAGGGCTTTAGGAAGGTAGGAAATCTTCACTGTAAACTGAGGCTATGTCTGAGGAAAGGAGTGAGGTCCTGTGCAAGGTCCTATACACTCAGTTGTATAAGGGCATACACAACTTGATCAGCCCTTACAGCACAGGGTAACTGGGCTGGAATTCCAGTTTCTCAGCTGGTGGGAGGTGTTCCTGCGGGGTGAGGGGACTGTTGCCCTTCCCATGTCCCCATCATCTCTGTGTCTCTGTCCAGCTGTTCAAGCTGGCCTCACACTCATATTCCCCTTGTTCTCAGTGCCACCATCTCTGCTGTGACTCCATTTCAGTTCTGATAGCTGCCCCCTGGGGCCCTGAAAATTTTGAAGATACCGTTGATCTGCCATTCTATGATTTGGTTGTAGCTGTCACAAATATTGTCTGAATGAAGCTCCCTGTTTTGTGTGAGGTCCATGTAACCTGAGACAGGCAACTGAGGCTGGTTCATGTCATATTTGTGGCTCAACCTTGTTGTGGCTCTGTTTCTACATGCAGCATGGATGCTGCCTCTCCTGCCGTAGTGGTGGTTGCACACTCCCTAATATTATGAAACACATAATCAAGAACAAGACATCCAAAATCAGAGTGACCTTGAGGGAAATCCTAGTACATCCTTCTTCCTCTATCGGTTGTGGAGTGGCTGCCTACATGTCTAAAGGACATTAAACTTCGTGAAACATTAGGGAAATGAAAATCAAAATGATCACACTGTATCACAATGTAGTCAAGTGTTGCTGACAGTTTCATTTTGACTTTCAAGTTTGACTATCATTTATACATACATAATTTTATGTTTCTCTATATAGTCTAGGAACTGCATATTTTAAAAAAGTATTTTATATATATTTGTCTTTCAGACACTGATTAATGATAATCTCTGGTCCCATCCACTTTCAACAAACAATGTAACTCTGTTCTCTATTGCTCTCCACCTTATTGTTGAAACAGGGTCTCTCACTGAACCTGGAGCTCATTTGTTAGCTGGGCTGGCTGGCTAGTATCCCCAGGGATCCTCCTATCTACCCTTGCCCCAACCTCAGTGCCAGGCTGACAGGTGTGCAACACTGTGTCTGGTTTGCTATGTGGGTGCTGGGATCTGAATTTAATTCCTCATGTTTGCAGAGCAAGCATCTGTCAACTGAAACACCACCCCTCCCCCAAATTCTCAATTCCTTTAAAGACCTTGATCACACTTCCACCAAATCAGAGAGAGCTGCTTACCTTGAAGTGAGACTTTAATTAGTCTTAAAAATAAAATTCCAGAGTTAGACATCAAGAGTGAGAGCTGAAAGATCAGAGAACCAGAGAAGCAGCCATTAGAGACATTTACTGCTTACCTCTAAGAATCTTCAAACCGAATACAGGCCTGAGGTCTTGTCTCCACCTCCTTAGTGCTTGGATTAAAGGTGTGTACCACCACCACCCAGGTCTGTTTCTCTTTTAGACTGGATCAATCTCTTGTACCTAGGGTGGCCTTGAAATCTTGTCTTCCTGAATTCTCCTTCCTAGTGCTGTGATTAAAGGTGTGAGCCTCCCATGTGCTGGGATCAAAGGCATTATCCTCCAGAGTGCTGGGATCAAAAGTCTAAGCCACCACCCCCTGGCCTTTATGGTTAACTAGTGGCTTGCTCTGTACTCTGATCTCCAGGCAAGCTTTATTTGTCAAAACACAAACAAAATATCACACAGCACTATCTGTTCTTGGTTTTAGTGAGAACAGGCTGACTTTAGCATGGAACATAAGAAGCTATGAGAAATTAATCTATCAGTGAAGTTTTCACAGTTATTCACTCAGCAGACAAACAGGCAGCATGGTGAGGTGGTTCAGCACACAGCTTGGGAGTCAATAGTGTTTGCATCAAGATTTCTTAGATGATACAACTTGATGCCTGATAAAGTCTTCCTCTGTCATTGTTTCTATGAATTCCCTGGGGAGTGTCTGGTATGATATTAAGATAGTGATCAGTAAGCAGCCATCAGCATTGAGCCTGGGACACCTGTATGAAAAAGGACCACACCATCCTACTGAGCTGAGGCTAAGAACCAGGTGCTGGGTGTCAGGAGGTTGGAAGACACGTTGTCCCTTCACTTACTGCACCTCTAAAAGAATATGCAATTGCATTGTTAGTTTGTGATTTCCAGAAATTAGACTACAAGGATTATATATATCCTTCCTCTTCATCTATGCTTTTCCAAGCAGCACATAAACTGAAAATTATTCCATGTCACAAGAAAATATTTTTCAATTTTTTGTTTGTTTGCTTGGCTGCTTTTTGTTTTTCAGTCATGTTTGGTTCTATCTTGGATCTCTGGGCTATCCAGCTTCTGCTCTGGTTCCTGGCCATCCAGACAGTGTCAGGCTTGGGATCCCTCTTGTGGCATGGTTTTAAATAACAAATGGTTAAAGTTCTCTTGGAACCAAATATTGACAGTTCTAGTGAGGAAGTCGTGACACACCCTCCCCCTAACACAGCTCACTGGGATTTTCCATGATGGTTGATTCACTTCTGTGGCCAAATGGTTTCAGTTTCTCAGTACTTCACCCTACTGAAGAGTTAAGGTGCTCTTCAACTTTGGCTCACTTGGAGGAAACTCAGAAAGCCTCTCCAGATTGCAGGAGGATTTAAAGGCAAGCGTCAGAGTTCTTCTACCCACACTGAGCAGCAAAGGCAGGTAAGAAGGGACATTTGCTCTTGCTGGTCTGGGGAGTTCTGCTCTGGAACATGTGGCCATAACCTGGGCAGGAATGAGATGGCATTTTTTGAGGGTTAATTCATTTTGTTAGAACTACTATGACTAGAAAAGGCTGCTCCTGGCCATGGTGGGAGCACAGCGGCAGATGAAACCCTAGGTCATATTATCAGGGCAGCCAAGTCTCCAAGGGGCACCACTAAACTAATTTTGAGTTAGGGACCAGAAGTCATGTGGGTGAAACAGAGCAGGATATGCATTGGGATTGTTTTTCTCAGTGTTCACCTTATCTCTGCTGATGGGGACACAGATAAATGACTATGGTCAGTGATGGAGCAGAGCTGCCTCTGAAAGGGCTGCCTGTGGCTGATTTTCATGAGAGAAATAGAATGAGATGCAGGCTGAACAGTCACCACCATGGAGAAGGACAAAGAGAGGAAATGCTCTGTGGAAGTCAGAGCATGAAGGGAATAAGAGATAAGGTCTGTTCTAGAGCTTAATATGAATGGTCAATGGCCCAGGAACACAAGCTTAGCTTACCACACACACCATGGTTCACCTTGGCAAGTTTCTTAAGGTTTCTGTAGCAACAGAATAAAGAAAGTCGTAGATCAAGGTACTTTAATAGTGCATTGGTGGCAATGTGGGGCAGGCAGTTATAGCAAAATGTGGGAGTTTGCTGCAGGGCTTCTGATGCAAGAAATGGCCATGGAGGCAGCTAAAGGTAACCCAGGAAAATCTGACTCTAGATTTTACAATATTCCAGCTCTCCACAATCACACACATTGCAATTAGTAAGTAGCCTTGTAAACTCTTTAGCACATTTGTGGCTATTTTTCTGGGAACCTTGGGTCACAGATAAAACCCAGAGTGAAAGATGAAGGATGGGCAGTGGCCATCACACATCTGATCAGGCTGCCAAGTGAACATCCTCCTTCAGTAGGAAGATTGGCTCATTCCTCAGGTCCATGTACTTCTTAATCCTCCCCTGCAGGATCAGCCCGTATACTCTAGAAGATCCCAGGGCACCAAAACTGAGGACAAAATCTGCTTACCTTGTCTCCAACTCCAGGCTCTCAGGCAATTGTTCCTGTCTTCTGGAGACCAGAACCCCAGTCCAGGTCCCATTCTCACTCATCATATTCTTGTTTAATATCTTTCTTGTGCCTTGTCATCTGTTAGCTTCTGATTCTCAATGTTTCTCTTCCTTCTCTTTGCATTTCTCCTTTCTCCATCAAATGAAAAATAAACAGAAAACCTGAAGGAGAATGGCATGAAGTAATTTCTTTGAACCACCAGCTCCCTGATTTCTTGCTATTTACATCATAGTTGCTTTCTGCAAGATTCAGTATTTGCACAGTTGAGTTTATTCTCATTTGCTGTGAGACTAAACTCTGTGGTGATATTTTGTTTGTGCTCTAACAAATAAAGCTTGCCTTAATATCAGAAGGTGGAGCGAGCCACTAGTTAACAATAGAGGCCAGGCTGTTGTGGCCCACACCTTTAATCCCTGCACTTGCCCCATGTTGGGTGCCAGATGTACCACAAATCCTAATTGGTTTTAATAATAAAAACCCAGAGCCATATATTGGGGTAAATGATAAAAGATCAGAGAGACAAAGGAGCAAATTACAGCTACCTCTTATCTCTATGATTTCTCAGAACAAAGGAGGCCAAGCTCCTGTCTCCTCCCACCTTGTATTCCTCTCTCTGGACAGACATATCAATTCCTGGGTCCACCTAGCTAGTGCTGGAATTAAAGGTGTGTGCCTCCCAAGTACTGAGATCAAAGGCATAAGATCCTAAATGCTGGGATTAAAGGCTTGAGTCTCCAACACTGGCTCTGTTTCTCTTTTAGACTGGATCAATCTCATGTTGCCCAGAGTAGCCTTAAACTCCTGATCTTCCAGCTTCCTTCTCCTAAGTGTTGGGATTAAGGGTGTGTGCCACCACTGCCTGGCCTCTATGGTTAACTAGTGGCTAGCTCTGCCCTCTGATCTTCAGGTAAGCTTTATTTGTTAGAGTACAAACAAAATATCATCACAAATACAGTTTTTATTCATTGCTTATTCATAGCTAATCAAGCTTATGTTTCAAGGCACTTTTCTTGTGTAACCATATCTTTTGGAAGAGTTACTGTCACCTATTTTCATAAAACTTGCAAAAACCACATTATGTTGGTTCTCTTGCTGGAATGGCAATGTGATTAATTATGTGGATAGAGACAAATGACCATGACATGAAAATAACTACTAGGGTAGACAGAGTGAATACATTTTATAATCTCTAGAAATTCTGGCCACAACATGGGTATAACTACTCAGATACACAGAACGAATATACTTTATAATATGTAGAATTAATTGTAAGGACATGCATCAAGCAATGAAGCATTAACTCCATGGTCTTAATTCATTATAATGCTAAACTCATGAGTAAATGAATATTTGATTGATTATATAAGCTGCAATATAAAATAATTTCTCTAAATCTGATTTCATTTTCCATTTGATGTCTGGTACCAAATCTTTAATAAAGAAAAATTTCAGTGCAAAATTAAACAGAATATTTGTGTTGTGAGCAGTGGAATGTTTTGCTGTCACATCACAAATGAAATTCTTCAAGGAATCTACAAGGACAGCTCCGAATTAGACTACTAGCAGGAGTGGTGAGGGTGCCTGAACTGGCCTTCCCTGGCAATCAGATTGGTGAATGTCCCAACTATCATCATGGAGCTTTCATCCAGTAACTGATGGTAACAGATGCAAAGATTCACAACCAAGCACCAAGGCGAGCTCTGGGATTCCAGATGAAGAGAGGGAAGAGGGGTCATATGAGCAAGGGGAGTCAAGATCATGATGGGGAAATCTACAGAGACAACTGAACCAAGCTCATAGGAACTCACATACTTTAGACCTACAACTGTAGAACCTGCATGAAACCAGACTAGATCCTCTACATATGGAAGACAGTTGTGTAGCTAGGTCTGTCTGAAGGGCCCTGGGCAGTGTGATTGCTCTATCCCTAGTGTATGACCTTCTTTCTGGATCCCATGACCTATGGTTGGACAACTTGATGCAGGGGGGAGGGGCTGGGTCCTGCCTCAGCTGAATGTACCAGGCTTTGCTCTCCTCTGATGGGAGGGAGAACTTACCTTGTTGGAGGAGGGGATGGGGGCTGGGTTGTTGAGGGGAGCAGTAGGAAGGATGAGTTGGAATCTGTACTTGGTATGTAACATGAATAAAATTTTTTAATTAAGAAAAAAGAAAACAAAAAATATCCTATAAGATTCTAAAATTATACAAGTTCTCTGTCATCTATGTCTCTGATGCACACAATACTGTTGTGGATTTTGAGTTTCAAAAATCTACCTTCTATGTGAACAAATAAGATTGCAGTTAATCTCATCTCTCCCTCTATAGACAGGGGACAAGCCTGCACAATGACCTCAGAGGTCCACATGCCAGGCCCTGTGTGCCTCATTGAGAACATGAAAGGACAACTGTCAGTCAACCAGGAGGCTCTGGGGATCCTGTCTGCCATTGAGCAGCCTGTGGTGGTGGTAGCCATTGTGGGCCTTTACCGTACAGGCAAATCCTACTTGATGAACAAGCTGGCTGGGAAGAAAACAGGTGAGTGCCACCAGTGTAGCTGAGCTGGGTCCCCTGTGTCCACTCACACTGTCTGCTTCCTGCATGCGAGTGTGAAGAATTTAATTTTCCAGTCACAGTTGGATGTTGGGATCCTTTTTGCTGTTGCTTTGTCTGTTTGCTTTTGTTTTTTGTTTTGTTTTGTTTTGGTTTGGTTTTTTGCGGCAGGGTTTCTTTGTGTAGCTTTGTGCCTTTACTGAAACTCGCTTTGTAGTCCAGGCTGGCCTTGAACTCACAGAGATCCGCCTGGCTCTGCCTCCCGAGTGCTGGATTAAAGGCGTGCGCCACCACCGCCCGGCTGCTTTTGTTTTTTGAGACAAGGTCATGCTATATTATATAGCCCAAGCAGGCCTTTAGCTTAGCAGGTAGTCCACGCTGACCCTGAACTTATGATCTTGCCTTGGCCTCCTGAGAGCTGATTACAGGCCTGCATCACCACATTTACTCCTAGTTTCCCTTCTAAAAGCACAACTTGTTAATTTCCTAGATGGAGAAAAGCAGTAATAAAGATAATTTAATTCATGTGTTAACTTTAAGGTATTGTTAAAATTGTCATGTAACAACAGCAAGTTTCTTCTGCTCTTTTAGGTTAAAAAAAAGCCACCAAAATTATATGTATTGACTTTCTATTATTGTAAATTATATAAGATTTATCTTTATAATTTTTTAAGTATCTGGTTCTGTGGCATTAAAGAAACTCATGTATCTATCTATCTCCAACATCCATCTCTAGAACTAGTTCATTGCCCATCCTATACCACTATTCTACGTGCTGTATCTATGAATTAGGCTGTACTCCTAGGAATACCATGTGAATAAGTAGACTCATACAAATTATTGTATTTTTGCGACTGGTTCCTTCATTTAACATGAGACCTTCAAGGTTTGTCACTGTGAGAAAAGTGTTTCAAAATTTTTTTTCTTTTTGAGGTTCAAGGTAAAATATGTCTAACATTGCCTTATCTATTCACCGGTAGACAAGACAGTTGAGTACTCTGTATGACGCTGACATGAAGATGACTATAGAAGCACCTATCTGAGTCCAGGCTTTCAGGTTTTCTAGGTTGTATTAGTCTCATCACTGATCAAATGACTGACAGCAGCAATGTAAGGAAGGAGGAATTACTTTGCTCACAGTTCTGGGGATATCAACCCACTATGGCAGGGGAGACAGGACTTTGTGGCCGTATGTGTAGTGGAAGGAGCCTGTGGCTTGCTCATGACTGACCAGGAAGCAGAGAGAAGAGAGCCACAAGCAAGGCCAGTATTATGAGCTTCAAAGACCTGTCTTCTACTAGCCAGGTCCTAACTCCTAAGGCTTCCACAAGTCCCAACACAGTGTCACTAACTGGAGACCAAGTGCTCAAATACATGGGCCTGTGATGAACATTTACATTCAAACCATAACATTCTGCTCCCGGCCCCAATGCAATTGGACCAACTTCAAAAGCCCCCATAGTCTTATAGTTCTAACATTGTATAAAAGTACACCATCTCATCTGAGACTCAAGAAAACCTGTAATTTACAACGTCACAGAATAAACATCCCCATTTGCAGTGTTCAGGGGGACAGGAAGGACAGAACACACCATAGCAAAACTGAACCCAGAAGGACAAACCTAATCCTGTAGCTCCTTGTGCAGCATATATGGCGTGTGGTGGCCTTCTCCAGAGGACAGCAGCTTGCAGACCCTGCCTCCTGGTTCCTGCTTTTTACAGGACACAAGGGCTCCCCCTAGGATTAGGTCCAGTCATTGACTCCAGCTTTCCTCAGTGGACATCCCAGTCTTGGCATCTCTAACCTCCTGGGTCTCCATTGTTACTTCAGCTTCACACACAGCAAGCTCAGGAGCTTCATATGAGAGACTGACCCTGCTGCACATTTTCTGTGGAACCTTGATGCAAGCCTGCAAGATTATTGCATTCTGCATATCTGAAAACTGAATTTCTATTATGACTCGTGAGATCAGCACTAGCTTTGGTTTCAGTTCATTCTCCTGACTTGACTGGGATGATTTTTCAAAAGAGATTTATTTGTTTTAATTTTAGTTGTACAAGTATTTTGTCTGTGTACCACATACATGCCTGGCATTCACAGATGCTAGAAGGGATATAAGGTTCCCCGAAACTGGTGTTACACACAGATGTGAGCTGCTACATAGAAGCTGAGAATCAAACTCTGGTTCTCTGAAAGAGCTCCAGGCACCTTAACCACTGAGCCATGTTTTCTCTTCGATTATGCTAATTTTATTATCACTTTCATGAAATCCTTGTTCCTACACATCTTATCCCTCCTTTCCTCTCTGCTTTTCAGGCTTCTCTCTGGGCTCCACAGTGCAGTCTCACACCAAGGGGATCTGGATGTGGTGTGTCCCTCATCCCCAGAAGTCAGACCACACCCTAGTTCTGCTTGACACAGAGGGCCTGGGAGATGTGGAGAAAGTGAGGACTGAGTGCTCAGTGTGCAATTCAGTCACTCCTTTTTGATATTCTTCACTGTCCTCTATGCTGCTTTAAGTCATTAATTAATTAACTAATTAATTAATTAACTAGTGTGTGTGTGTGTGTGTATGTGCCTGTGCATGTGTTACTTGTACCCCGGTGCATGTGCTACAATGCCCATGTGGAGGTCAGAGGGCAACATGAGGGGTCAATTCTCCTTTCCACCACGTTGTTTTGAGGAATTGAACTCAGGCTCTAAGGGTATGCAGCAAGCCTTTTTTATCCAACTAGCCTTCTCACAGGATCTGTCTATTTGTTGTTGTTATTTTTTGTTTGTTTGTTTTTCGAGACAGGATTTCTCTGTGTAGCTTTGTGCCTGTCCTGGAACTTGCTTTGTAGACCAGGCTGGCCTCTAACTCACAGAGATCTGCCTGCCTCTGCTTCCCAAGTGCTGGGATTAAAGGCAGATGTCACCACAGAACTTTCATTTTTAAATAAGACTTTGAACTTTGTCGTAGAATTCTTTTCACATTTATTATATAACGTGTTATGTTTAGTCAACAAAAATGAGGGAACTTGTCACGAGACTGGATTGTAGAACAGCGGGGTGGTAGTCTGCAGTGTTGAAACACTAACAACAGACTAAGCAGCACCATGAGAATCATCACAACTGAAACCACAAACCAAAAGAGCATTCACCCTGCAAGTGCTGTGGACAGCACCTGTAGGTTTAGTACTGTTTCTTTTGTTTTATTTTGTCCTTGCATAGGTCCCAAAGATTTTTTTTTTTTGGCTAAAATCCCCTCTAACTGAGTATATTTTACTACTGCTGGTCTGGAAAGTGGCATAAGAACAGAACATACTCCTGACCCATGTGTGTTCTGACTTCCAGGGCGACAACCAGAATGACTGCTGGATCTTTGCCCTGGCTGTACTTCTGAGCAGCACCTTTGTGTACAACAGCATGGGAGCCATCAACCAGCAGGCCCTGGACCAGCTGCAGTATCCTTCCTGAGGTTCAGAACAGCACCAGCGTGTGGGGTGACCTACCCTCATGATCCAGCTCCATGACTCTGGCTCTTGGTTAATGAAACATAAAACAAAACAAGAAAATAACCCACATCTATGTAGCTACAGTGTTCACATCGAGGTTAAGAACAAGGTGGCCTGATTGGCTGAAGGCTAAAGACGCATTAAACCATCTGTCTAAAGCATAAAAAAAAAAAAAAAAAAGAACAAGGTAGGGCTCAGGAATATGTAGAACTCATGCAGGATGTGGACCCCGGGACTTTGGTTGTTCCTATGGTTGTTTCATGGCTTTCCTTAATTAGCTGTTCAGCTATGTGACAGAGCTGACAGACAGAATCAGAACAAGATCTTCACCTGACCAGGATGAGGTGGAGGACTCAGATGAATTTGTGAGCTTCTTCCCAGACTTCGTGTGGACTCTGAGGGACTTCTCTCTCGAGCTGAAACTAAATGAGAAACCTATCTCCGCAGATGAATACCTAGAGAATTCCCTGAGGTTTATACATGGTAAGAGACCTACAACTGCTAAATCAGGATGTAATTAGTAAGAAGAATTAAGATTTTTCTCTGTATAATTTTCTTACACCTACAGTTTCTATTTCTTCTAGCTAGTGATTTCTAGGAATTAGTGCTTAATATATGACTTAATAGATTGAATTAAACATTTTCTCTTTTGTCCTAAGAACAGATTCATTTGTCTATCACATTTCTCTTTCCAGTGATTAATTGATCTCTCTCCTTCAGGCTTGTTTTTCTATTGAAAGAGAGAATATGGTACATACGAACATACATTTGAAAAACATAGATTAAGTGTTACCAGTATCCTAGCACAACTGTTGGAACAGTATGGCCCCCACACAGCTGGTGTGCTGGAAATGAAATGATGCTGTCCATGTGGGTTTGCATATTGTCTATGCACACAGTCGAGCTATAGTATGGGGGCTGAGTACTTAGAATGAAGCTCCCTTTCCTGTGAACCTAACAGAGCTTTATAAAGCATTTTAGAAGACTGAAAATCTTGAAAGTGAACACCATCCCTACTTTTCTGTTCTTTTTGTTTTGTGTTTTCAGGGTCTCACTATCTGACCCAGGCTGGCCTCAATTTATAATACTCTCACCTCAGCTTCCAGCATGTCAGCATTACAAAAGCTCCCATAATCAAATTTAAAAATGTATACTCACCTTTCATGTCCTAGCTTAATATCCTGTTTTTGCTCTATCTAGGTACTGTCCAAATAGATAAAGAAAAAGAATTAAATTTGCCTCGGCTCTGTATCCAGAAGTTCTTCCCAAAAAAGAAATGCTTTGTCTTTGATCGGCCAGCAAATAGGAGGCAGCTTAGCCACCTTGCATCACTGCAGGATCAAGACCTGGATTCAGACTTCATGGAACAAGTGGCAAATTTCTGTTCCTACGTGTTCACCTGTTCCAAGGTTAAAATGCTTTCAGGAGGCATCAAGGTCAATGGACCACGTGAGTCCCTTCCAGTCCTTCTGCTCACTGTTTAGGCCACAGCATCATGAGATAGCAATGACCTGCTTCAGCTCTGAAAACGTAGACCTGTCACCACTGTAGGGCTAAGCTGTGGATGTCACCAGCATTTATAATAGATTTTTGTCTATGACATTTTCTTGTTGGGAATAGAGAAAAGGCCTTAAAAAAATCTTTAAAATTAGTCTCGCAATTTGACCTGCACTCACCAGACAGCAAATAAACAAGTATAGATCTTAAAATTTAAATGTAAGTATTATAAAATCCAAAGAAAGCTAGGCATTGTCATATTAGCATATACAGAAAGTTCTCCTGAGCAAAGCAATTTATTCTAATCAATGGAAAATTTATTCTAACGGAAAATTTCTGACTGGGAGTGCATGCTTTATTACTGAATTTGAATGATTTACTTAGTAAGGACAGGGCTGGTGACACAGACAAGCATGAAAGCGGTATTAAAATGGCATTGACATTCACACCAGCATTCCATAGACACAGGCACATGTAATCTCCATCCAGCATTCTTAGCCTCTGGGTTCTCACATACCTCATGAGAGGATCTTTGTATAGAAGAAAGTATAATCCCAACAATGTACAGTAGAGGCTGAGATGTTTCTGTCAATCATTCTTCCAAATGATGCTAAGGACACTGATGCTTTAAGGCATCAATGATTGACATATCCAGAATTACACAGAGTAGTGTTTGCTTTATCCATCTGTAGTGAATATTGTCACCTGTTCCCTGGTTGTAGGACTAAAGAGTTTGGTGATAACCTATGTGAATACCATCAGAAGTGGGGATCTGCCCTGTGTGGAGAATGCTGTCCTGGCTTTGGCCCAGACAGAGAATGCAGCTGCAGTGCAAAAGGCCATTGCTCACTATGACCAGCAGATGAGCCAGAAGTTGCATCTGCCCACAGAGACCCTCCAGGAGCTGCTGGATCTGCACTGGACCAGTGAGAAAGAAGCCATCAAGATCTTCATGGAAAATTCCTTCAAAGACATTAATCAAGTATTTCTAACACAATTAGAGGTAATTTTTCTCTCAAACTTACGTGAAAGTAGATTTTAGAAGGCAAAATGCTATGAGGAAATGAAATCAGTGTTTGAGGCATGTAGCTGTTACTTGTTACTTGTTACTACTGTTAAAGTAGTAACAGCTACCTTTTGATAATCATGCTAATAAGGACAAATAGATTATTATAAACTCAAATCTTTAAAATATCTCTCATTTCAAAACAAGCTAATACCATTCCCCTTCATTGAATTGCATACAGAGAAGTAATTAGTGTGTCTGATCAAGGTACATGCCTAGTGTCAGTAGACTGATTCAATATTCAAACCAATGACAAAGAAAAAAATTAAGCTTAAGCAATCAGAGGCAAATTAACATTGAGCCATGTGTATTTCATGTACCATCTCTGGCCCAGTCTGAAAAAGCAGATTATTCTGCTCTGAAATTCACTGCCAAGGAGCAAGGACGACATCAGTAAAAAGCAGGCATCAGAGGAAGGATGTAGTCAGTGACTGTAAATTTTCCCTTTTTTGGGGGGGGGGGTTGTGTTTACTTTTGTTTTGAGAAAAGCTCCCTAAACTCGGGCTTCTTTTCCTTTTTAATTCTTTCCTTTTTATGTTTACAACAAAGACCAAGTTAGAAACACAGCGAGAGGAACTCCTTAAGAAGAATGAACAGGCATCCTCAGATCGCTGCTCAGCTCTTCTTCAGGATGTTTTCAGTCCTCTAGAAGAAGATGTGAAGCAGGGAGTTTACTACAAGCCAGGGGGATACCATCTTTTTATCCAGAAGATACAGGAGTTGAAGAAAAAGTACTACAAGAAACCTGGGAAGGGGATTCAGGTAACCAAGGTTATGTGTGTGTTCTGGGAAGCTGCTCACCCACTTCAGAGTACAGTGTGACCCCCAAACATCACTGTATGGGGGTCTTACTGTTTGCATTCCAGCCCTGTGCTCCTTCAGCATCACATACATGAAGATTATCATTTGAGATGTGTCCTGCTTACTCATTAGAGACAGTGCACCCACTTAACACTAGAGTTAAAGCTGAACAACAATATTACCCACCAGTATGACTGTCCCCCTATGTTTCAGGCAGACCCAAAGATGGCCCTTTAAACAAAACTTATAATTTATCAGTTTGGGCTTCAAACTGGCTTTAAAAGACAACTGAGTCCTATAAGATAATACCATCCCATTGTCCTTGTCCCTCACTTTTCTCCAGCCCCATACTGTGAGGGTCTAAGAACCTGAGAATAATCCACCACAAAGACAGCATTAGAGCAGGCCAAAAATTTATTTTAAAAACTGATAAATCAGGGAGGCAGAAGGTTTCAGGATCCATGCAATGTCCCCAAGGTGGGGGCAACAGTCAGTTTTAAAGGGGAAAACCAGAAAGAGATAGCTCCCAGGTCTCATACAATCATAATGTAATACAGGAAGAAACAGTTGGGGACTTTCCATGGTTGCACACTTTCAGCCTATCAGGGTGTCTTGTGGTTTTGGTTGTGGCTGGTACTGGGCCCAACCAATCAAAAGGAACTAGAATGTTTGTTGTATAGCCTTATTCTAGACACCTGTACAAGGGGGTTTGGGGTTGCAGCTCAGTGTCAGGAAATGTGGGTAACAGCTCAGGGCAGAATGGCCTGGGACAAAATGGAGTTCCTGCTGCTAACTAGGATCCAACAATACTACCCTCTTTTTCTCATCCCCTCAGACCATTTTGTTCTATATGAAAGCTACAGAAAATTCACTCCATCTATCACCACAGCACCATTAACTCCAAAGTTAGAGCCCACAGTCTAAGAGGACCATCTTTTTTGTCCAAGACTGGCCTTCAATAAAAGAAGTCCTTAGGCTGGTAGTGGCACAAGCCTTTAATACCAGCATTCCAGAGGCAGAGCCAGGCAGATCTCTGTGAGTTCAAGGCCAGCTTGGGCTACAGAGTGAGTTCCAGGAGAGGCGCAAAGCTACACAGAGAAAGCCTGTCTCAAAAAACCAAAAAAAAAAAAAAAAAAAAGTCTTAGTGGGGCCAAACTTCAACTATGTGCCTCTTTCTGTGTCTGAGAATCTCAGCACCAAGAGGCATCACTATAGGAAAAGTGGGGTAGGGAGATAGGCACAAAAGCTTGCATTTATTCATGCTGATAACTTCATGTTTCTGGACTGAAGGCTGAAGAAGTTCTGCAGAAATTTTTGCAGTCCAAGGAGGAAGTGAATGATGCAATTCTACAGACAGACCAGAGACTGACAGAAAAGGAAAAGGAGATTGAAGGTGAGGCACAAGTTAAGGGACTACATGATCTCGAACATTGTGGAGAGTTTAAGTTACTTGTAAACCTGGGACCCTGAAGCAGACCTAAAAGAACAAAGCTGTGTCTGACTGGCTGGTATCTGATATGGGTAGTACTATGATGTCAGCAGTAACAATGAAGCAGGTGAGGAAGAGAACATCACATGGTGCATTTACACCTTCCTTTTTGATTTCCTTCCCAGTGGAGCATGTGAAAGCTGGATCTGCAAAGGCTGTAGCCAAAATACAGGAGGAAATGCAACAGAAGATTGAACAGTTGCTGCAACAGAAAGAGAAGTGTCATGAGGAGTACATGAAACAGTTGACTGCAGTGATGGAGAAGGAACAGGCCCAGATGAGAGAAATGCAACAGAAGAATGAACAGTTGCTGCAACAGAAAGAGAAGAGTCATGAGGAGAGCATGAAACAGTTGACTGAGAAGTTGGAGAAGGAACAGGCCCAGATGAGAGAAATGCAACAGAAGAATGAACAGTTGCTGCAACAGAAAGAGAAGAGTCATGAGGAGAGCATGAAACAGTTGACTGAGAAGTTGGAGAAGGAACAGGCCCAGATGAGAGAAATGCAACAGAAGAATGAACAGTTGCTGCAACAGAAAGAGAAGAGTCATGAGGAGAGCATGAAACAGTTGACTGCAGTGATGGAGAAGGAACAGGCCCAGATGAGAGAAATGCAACAGAAGCATGAACAGTTGCTGCAACAGAAAGAGAAGAGTCATGAGGAGTACATGAAACAGTTGGCTGCAGTGATGGAGAAGGCCCAGGCCCAGATGAGAGAAATGCAACAGAAGAATGAACAGTTGCTGCAACAGAAAGAGAAGAGTCATGAGGAGAGCATGAAAAAGTTGACTGAGAAGTTGGAGAAGGAACAGGCCCAGATGAGAGAAATGCAACAGAAGAATGAACAGTTGCTGCAACAGAAAAAGAGTCAAGGGGAGAGCGTAAAACCGTCGACTAAGACATTGATGAAGGTATATATTGTAGTACAAATGTTAAAGGTACTTATTAATAAAAAACAAATCTTGAGCCAGGTATTGGGGTAAATACTGGAGGATCAGAGAGATAGAACAAGCCACAGCCACCTCACCTGGCCAATTCCTCAGCTGATCCTGTTTCCTCAGACTGGATGCCTCTCAGCTGAACTGTGCTGCTCAAAAGCCTAAATAAAAGCTTAACCAGCTCTAGTTCCTGGTCCTCAAGCCTTAAATACGTTTCTGCCTCCTGCCGTTACTTCCTGGGATTAAAGGCGTGAGTCACCATGCTTGGCTGTTTGCAGTGTGGCCTTGAACTCACAGAGATCCAGAGGGATCTCTGCCTCTGGAATGCTAGGATTAAAGGCATGAGTGCCACCATTATCTAGCCTCTATATCTTGTGGCTGTTCTGTTCTCTGACACCAGATAAGTTTATTAGAGTGCACAATATTTTGGGGAACACCATACCATCACTGTATATATTGTATATACTTATTGGATAGTTTTTCTTGTGTTACAAGAAAAACTATCCAATAAGTATATACAATATATACAGTCAAGAATTACATTAACAATGTCTAGTCCATTAACATTTGACAGATTCAGATAAAAAACTCCATTACATATTAACAATGTCCAGTCCAGTAACATTTGATAAACTCAGACAAAAAATTTCATTACTTCTCCTATTTAAAACAAGTAGTTCCTTTTTAAAAGTAGATTCAATAATTGACCTTTTATCTTATCATACCCATATTCTCTTTTTCTTTTCATAATAGATTCAATAATCTACCTTTTGTCATTTTTATATCTTCCCCTTTTTCTTTTTAGAGTAGATTCAATGATCTACCCATTTATCCTATTCTTCTTTATCTTTTTTCTCAGAATAGATTCAATGATCTACCTCAAATCTATATTCTCTTTTTTCTTTTTTAAATAAAAACTCCGAATCTAATCTCCTTGTTCAGTTTTTATCTGACCATTAACAATTAACAACTTGTAACCAATCATCATAAACAATGACAATTATCCATAAGCCACTGAATGACCAAAAAACACCCACCCCACCTCTTGGGAATATGGGCATAGTTCTCTTAAAATTACTTCCTGCTTTCTGGGGGTGAAGATATCTTAGGGGATCCTGAAAAGAAATTTTTTTGGGGTTAATGGTGAAGTCCTGTATCATTTGTCCAGTCACTGCATAATGAAAACGTTCAGGGCTTGTCTCAAGTCCTTGTTTGAGTAGTCTGTCAGGCTGGATCATCTCAGCTAGCCATCTTGAAATTGTCCTGAACAGTTTGTAGTCCAAAGTCGATCTTTCCATGGTGTTAATCAGCTTAATGACTTTATCATAGTCCATGTGGAAACATCTTTGTGGAGTCCTCTCATCCATTTGTACCTCCTCTGTGGTTTGGAGTAATCACAGTCCGATAAATGATTGTCTCTCAGAACCATGAACGTTCTTCCCTAGAAGAGAAAATCTTCACAGTAATTTCTCCCCACCATTTGTCTTGCCAAACTTTTCCAAACTGACCTTTGTCGATGTTTTCTTGTAACACGATGGTCCTGGCAATTCTTCTCTGAACAAGCAGTAGTAAACCCTTTGTCCCAGGAAGCAGCATCACCACAGTCACCAACATGATGAGAAGCAGCCGGCAACTCGGAGCAGCAGCCGCTGCTTCCATGGTCCCACTGCCACTGTTTGTGGTTCCGCCCAGGCCAATGCTTCTCCTTAGCAAGCCTCCTAGGCTGGCCTCAATCTCAGGATCCTCCTGCCTCTGACTCCTTCAGTAAATCCAACTGGCGTGTGCCACCATAACCGGCAATGTGTAGCTCGGGTCTGAGCTGGGGCCCACAAGGCCACAGGCAAGTAGCTTTTTCTTGAATTCATATCACAAACGTTGGGGCCAGATGTAGCACGAATCTTAAAGTACTTATTAATAAAAAACAAATCTGGAGCCAGGTATTGGGGTGAATACTAGAAGATCAGAGAGATAGAACAAGCCACAGCCACCTCACCTGGTCAATTCCTCAGCTGATCCTGTTTCCTCAGACTGGATGCCTCTCAGCTGAACTGTGCTGCTCAAAAGCCTAAAAGCTTAACCAGCTCTAGTTCCTGGTCCTCAAGCCTTAAATACGTTTCTGCCTCCTGCCGTTACTTCCTGGGATTAAAGGCGTGAGTCACCATGCTTGGCTGTTTGCAGTGTGGCCTTGAACTCACAGAGATCCAGAGGGATTTCTGCCTCTGGAATGCTAGGATTAAAGGCGTGAGTGCCACCATTTTCTAGCCTCTATATCTTGTGGCTGTTCTGTTCTCTGACACCAGATAAGTTTATTAGAGTGCACAATATTTTGGGGAACACCATACCACCACAACAGGCTCAGGTGAGGGAGGAGCAAGAGAAAGCCTTTATAGACAAACTTAAGGTATTTAAAATGCACCCACTTCAGTGTTCTCTTCATTTAAAAAATATTTTAAAGTGTGTGTGTGTGTGTGTGTGTGTGTGTGTGTGCATTTGCATGTGTGCATGTAGTATCTCCAGAGGCCCAAAGAGAGAGTCATATCCCCAGGACCTAGAATTAAAGGTGCTTGTGAGCCACCTGACTTGGATGCTTGGAACTGAATTCCAGTCTGTAACACACTTTTACTGCTGAGACATCCATCCAGTCTCCTGTTCTCTCCATTTCTGTTCATCAAGAAATTTCATGAAGTCTAAAGGCTGACCAAGTCTGCTTCCTTGTGCTGTTAATTCCTAAATAACTGCTTGATAGTGTGTTGCCCATGTCTGGTGATTAAGTGACTGATTAGTAGTGGAGTCACACTGAGTCATTTAGCAATCTATCTATCTATCTATCTATCTATCTATCTATCTATCTATCTATCTATCTAT